>WURT03030555.1:0-15295 GCA_009936505.3 Holothuria glaberrima | reverse complement strand
CATTATCATTATCATTATCATTATCATTATCATTATCATTATCATTATCATTATCATTATTATTATTATTATTATTAGCCGCATGGATTAGTCATTAAGGCGACAGTTTATGCTAATCCAAAAACATCCATAGGTTCCCTTTTTCTTAACGTAACACATCTTTATACCAAACATGTAAAGGATCCACCATTCCTGTCTTGAAATATCATGTTATTCAAAGTTTTCGGTTTTTGACCTCGGATGACCTCAAATGACCTCTGACATCCACTAAAAACAACAGGGTTCTTCCTTTTAATATGATAAAGTTACATGCCAAGTATGAGGATTGTCTATCTTGAGATATCGTGTTTAGGAGCAGTTTTTAAGAATTTCGTATTTTCACCCAGATGACCTCAGGTAACTTTTGGCTTTCACCAAAATCAATAGGGTTCCTTTTTTTTACTATAACGCATCCATATGCCAAGTAATAAAGGCATCCATGCTTCCTATCTAGAGATATCGTGTTTACAAGGTTTTTGGTATTTGACCTCTGGTGACCTCAAATGACCTTTGTCCTCTACAAAAAAGCAAAAGCGATCTTTCTCTTTATATGATAATTCTATATCTCAATGAAGATTATCCATCACTGCTATCTTGAGATATCGTGTTTACACGCCAAGCGTCACAAACACACATACACACAATCCTCCGCGTGGTTGCATAGATTTCTTTTGCTTTTAGCAAGGAATAAAAAACGTAGCCGAAGGATTTCCTGGCAATGGATAATATGCAGTTATTTATAGAACGTGATTGTAGGCACTGAATCTACTTAGGAATACTGTTGCATCTTGCTTCTTATGCTTGAATTAAATGTTTTGAAAAATGAAATTAGCAAAATTGACCGTATAAGGTGCCATCACGCACAGGAATATGGCTTTGCCAAATGAATGCTATCATATCACAACTATATTTTTCTGTTTCAATGCCATGTAAGACAGCTTTTTAGTACGTTTGCCCATATACCCCATATTAAGAACAAGCGCCAAAGTCGTCACAACTTTCCCCCACCCACTCCGTTTTTACTTGCACGCAACTTCCAGGCAAAATCTAATTTTAACATGTCAATATTCCTTTACCTATACCTTGTGCAGTATTTGCACAGGCGTTCAGACGTCTGACGCTGACGTATCGTATGTATATGGCTATCACAGGAAGCATATGAGAGGAAGGAATATCGGACATTCTTTCTTTTAACAAGGGCAACAAGGAGCTGCTATTAACGTGAAACGCCCAGTAATTGTAATGGGTCTTTGATAGGGTGTGTTTTTGGGTGTAATAAGAAGATTTTAGAAAACGGGTTACATTTAACATTGCATTAATCGTAAATAGCAAGGTCAGGAAAACAAGTATAAAATGTGCCTCCAGCCCCTCTGAGCACGCTACACATGCCACGGGGACGATGTTCGCCATCCCCTGTGATCTCCGCGCACGGTGTTTTTAGTTTAATATATTTTAATTGCAATTTTTCACAGTATCTGGAGACGACTGAAGACCTCCTCCAAAAGGAACAGTTCTTTTGCTCAACATTGGGGGCCTCCACATGTCAGCTGCGAGCTTCCTCGTAGTTACCGTTTTC
This sequence comes from Holothuria glaberrima, assembly GCA_009936505.3. NCBI lineage: Eukaryota > Metazoa > Echinodermata > Holothuroidea > Aspidochirotida > Holothuriidae > Holothuria > Holothuria glaberrima. The sequence continues at coordinate 13,680 of WURT03030555.1, read as the reverse complement.
GGAGATACCGTGTTTTACAATGTTTTCACTTGTTGATCTTGGATGATCTGAGCAGTGGCGTAGCGTCCATATAACCAGGGGTCGTACTTAAATCGCATGTTGGCGTCCTTTTTAGGTTTTAACGTATTGAGGCATATGGTATCTGCCCACTTAAAAGCGCCCAAACAGGCCATTCTTGCCCCCCTCTGACCGAGTTGCCTAGCTCCGCCACTGGATCTGAGAAGAGCTTAGAACTTTATCGAAAACAATATATTCCTTTGAGGTGTTGAATAATCATGTTTTCAAGTCAAGCGTTTCAGTCCAAACAAACACACAACACATACACATGCTATCATGATTGCATAGATTTCCTCTGCTTCAAACAAGGAATTCAAAGATTAGCTTCTTTCAGTTTTCCGGGGGAGGTGTCAATAGACTTATTATCATGAAGATAGACAAAAAAAAAAGCCATTCCGCGGTAACTAGTTCACCCCTTCATCCTCAACTTACCATTTACTTTTACGGAATAGGTTTTAACAGGACCAGCACATCCCGTCTTTTTGTGATGTTCATTTATGTTTTTTAAGTCTTCGTCAAATCTGTAAAAAATGGGAAAAGTAATCATCAGTTTCCACGGAAATTAATTCAAATGATTAAAACGTTTTGGATATTGTAATACGATACACATAGAAAATTCAGATGAACTGTGCTTAATATATGGTTTTATAGTAAATAACTAAGGGTTAAGTGATGGGTTGGAAACATGCTATATAGGGTGGGGTTTGTGAAACAGCTGTTTGGACACAGATTGCACGGTAAGAAACCGACTGTCAAGACGAGGCTGCATATAGCGGTTACCCACTTAACGGAGGTGAATCTTTCTTGTCGTAAGAGCAGTTGTAAATACGGGCAAGTCCACTCATATGCGGCTGTAAGAAATTTTGTTTGGGGGGGGGGGCAAAATCAACTTCGTGATCACGGAGGTTCGGACGACCCCTCAGCAATATCAATGTTCCGCACAGGATAAAGTATAGTAGGTGTATGGTTAGTATTATGATTTACAATGGTGCCCCATATAGTGTTCCAAAGTTCTTCAGAAACCATCTCAGGCATTCTGTCATACGTTGTGCTATATTTAGCAAATACAACCAATACAACCGATCGCTTCTCTAGTGTAAGAACAGAGTAAATGGCAGGGGAAACAGGCAACGTCACTTGATCCACTTGTATAAAACGCTTACCCGTTGATATTGTTATTTGTTTCATTTTGTCACAATACACTTCGTATTTGCCAAGAAGCCTTCATAAAATGTTGATTTTCTTGATTTTTTTCTTAAGATTACAAACTTCGAGAACTTGAAGTAACTTGTAAACAATAAAATGATAGCACTATTTGGGATGTGAGTATAGTTCCCGAAACAAATTTTTGGCAAAGGGGAAGGGGAATTTCCCTTACTCAAAACGACAGCTCATCCTTTATACAACTAGACCACTAGTCATTAGTCTCACTACAGCTTTGATTAACTGTTTGGTGTTCATTTTAATCAATTGTAACGGTTGTTTAAAACAAAGGTAGTAAACCTTTCGAATATAACGGACCATCTAACCAACTTAAGACTCGCTGTCAAAGCGGCCAAGGGAACGAAAAGTTCTGCTCCATGAGCAACACATCACGTGTTGGCTAAATCTCCGATACACCTTTTTGCGGACAGACACCTATGATGATCTGTCCACGTGACACCCAGAAAAACTGCTTCCAGTCGTGGATGAGAATCACGGAGGTGAAACTAACCAGATGCAGTTATCAGAAGGTGATCATTTGCTTTAAATACCTTAGCTTGCACTAATTGCAGGCCCATTTGAAATGCTGAAGTATTATAATTGTAACTGAGCAACTAAAAAAGTGCGCCGAAAAAATATCGTTTGGAAGGCACTATTTTAATCTGTAGTTTTTGCATTACATCATGACAAAGTTATTCACTTCTTTACTTTTAAACCCTCTCAAGGGAGGGAGGGAGGAATGACCCATGTAATCCAACGGGACTGATACGGTGCAAACGAAATAAATTTCGCATAGTTTCCATAGCTGGATGAGCTTGGTTCATATGTAAAGACATGCATGCTTTACAATGCATGCTACATTGTGCAACCTGTGAGGTGTAGTACTATACCATGCAGAAGCGGCATCACGAAGTGTATTTAGCCTATATCTAATAATGATGGATAAAGATATTAAAAATTTCCCTACCCCTGGTTTAAACCATTCTCGCAACACCGTTAAAAATTCTTGTAAAATAAGGCGTTTGTCCCACCGAATTCTCTTATGCATTGTTTCTACTATAATAAATTGAATACTCGTTGGGTATGTATTCAAAACTGTCAGCATAATCATGTTCGATCAGACACCGATACCGCTTCCAATTTAAAAGTTCTCGCATTTTTCATTAATCTTCATACACGTCGGCACATCTGATTATATTACTAAGCATTTCGCGATCATCGGTGGTTACGGCTTCAGTGATTTTACCAAATAATTGTTTTCTTGTTCACCATTTTCGGGAGGTTAACATTGATACATAACTCACAAAACAAAACAAAGGTCATAGAGCAGCTTACAAATCCCCTTGTAGGGTTCCTATCTCTATAAAGGAACCCTAAATGTACAGGTGAGTGCAGCGCCACCATGCTGGCTCGTTTAACAGACCGGGAAAACTTTTGTCAAAAGTAGCTCCCATTATGAAGGAAATGGTACTTCGTTTACCTTCTTGGGGGGTTCCTTAAGTTTCTTTACTTTGACATCTCATCTTTTGGAATTTCAAATTCCAAAAAATTAAAAATGTTAAAAAAACAAAATCACACGGAGGGGGGCGAAGGGGGTTTTTCGTTACTTGTATAAACTTTAACTCAACACTTACAAGCCCAGGATTGAACGAAATCGAGGAATAAGTTTGTCACAGTGAAGCTAGCTCCGGAGCGGACTCTGTTTGCTCTGCTCCTCTGCTTCCCAAAAAACATTACTGAACCAGGACTATGCGGTACAGCCTGCTACGTAGGCAACAGTGAAGCCTGATACTGCGAGTGCTGAGACGCGAAGCCTTAAAGAAATTTCCAGGGTCCCCCTTCTAAAAACTTTTTTTGAAATGAAACACCATTACATGCGATTCTTTGGCACATGGCAATTAAAATAAGTACACCCAGAAACATTTTTATGGATCGTGTATTGTTATGTATTATAAGCTCTTCAATTCTAGAGTTAACTTGTCAGAAATGATCATGTATCCTATAATATGGAAAAGACACATGGGTTCTTGGGCCCTTTCTTACGAAAACAGTCTGACAGTTTCTCCAGACTGGCTGAAAACAGACATACATATAATAAACTTTCCAAATGCAACCCCTTGAAGCAATCACTTTTTCAAGAGAAAAAAGATTACCCCTGAAAAGAACTAAAGATATCTTATTTATGAAATGCCAAATTTGAGGTTTAGTGGAAAAATAATTCGTTTTTCGGAGCAAAATTCAAGTCATGATTTTTAGGCGTAATTACAGGAGATAGGGGACATTTTTCCCACTCAACAATAACACAAAAATAGATGAATGAGCCTAAGGAAGCAAGACCAGAGAAAATATGAGAGAATTTTCAATAGCCCACTATGATTAAATTTGCAGTGTTAAGTCAAGGAAAACATTAATGTCACCTATCATAAACTCGGCGGGCTTTGCGCGCATCTCCAGAAAAACTGGAGGGAGTCGCAATTCTCGATTATTTTTCTGCATACTTCAAATGAGCCTTAGCCTATATATAAGGGGAGGTGCGCATGAAAAGCGCAAATTTATTCATCATGAGAAAACGTTATGTGTAATTGTACGTTATGTGTAAATGTAACTTCCTTTCAGAGGCTTTAAACTATATTAAAAAGACTTTTTAGTGTATTTCCCGTTTTATCTTCCACGACTAAAAGTCACGTGAGGGCAAGAAACACCAACGGTAAAAAATTTGGTATTGAAATATCATACTATGTTGATAATATTGAACGGTTTCATCAAGGTAATGCGTGAAAAAAGAAGCATTTACTGCGAAGGACACGTTAAAGGTAAAAATTTCTTGCCGATGTTTTTAAAGCCTTATCGACCTAGTTGAAACTGTTATGGTACCGCCATAGAGCATAAGTGCACCGGACTATAGATAGTTGAGTACTCTTGCTCGAATTTGTGCACATTCTCATGCCGCCAATGTATTCACATTATGAAAGCTTGAAATCATGAAGGAGAAAATTGGGTGGATATTTTAAAGAATGACACAACAGCGTTGATCAATGAAGGCTACTAGGTTACCCATACTTTTGAGGTTAACAATGTGATAACGTTGCTATCGCTGAATGCACTTGAGCTGCGCCCTCGTGCATATCTTGCATTAGCCCCCGATCGTCCATTATCAGATTATCCTCTTATAAATGCACGGTCCAGCGATGATTAAAGATGATATGTCGTCTCATAAAATAGATTTAAAACTTCTGCCGGATTTTGGATGACGTCACAGCAAACCCTTGTCTTAACTTCAACTGCGAACCAATTCGATACACCGTCGATAATTCTAACGGATTCAATACACTATCGATAATGTAACATTATCGAAAGTGCATCGAATAGGTTTGCAGTCGAAGTGAAGACAAGGGTATGCTATAACGTCATCCAAAATCCGGCATACGTTTTTATTGCGTTTTTACGAGACGACATGTCATCTTTAAACCAATTATAATTGCTTTTCCAGATGTCCCTTTTCCATATGTCGTCCTATCATATTTCAGGCATAAATATTTTATCAAAATACTCAGAAATTAGATAATACAAAAGGAAAGTACAGTTACCGTATTTATCACAATGGACAATTTGAAACAGATCGCATGCCTTCGATCGCTATTGGCAACAGTTGCGAGTTGCCGATCACCTCTCTCTCTCACACAAAGAAGGGACTGCTCACACTTTGACGATCATGGGAATTTGCGTCGATTTAGGGGGACGGGGGACATGTCCCCTCCACTTTTTGAGAGGAAGGGACGCTAACACATTTGCCTCCCCCCACTTTTTGTGCATGACCTGAAACTAAAAAGGGAGGTAGCCAAAAAATTACATGTAGGCGAGTAGTGGTGAAGACATAAATATGCTCAGAAAGTATTCCACATGGCTCTTTATCAGGTTCGTAGGCAGTAAGTTCTGTAACAATTCTTTCTATAACTTCAAACAATTTTCGCGCTACGGGTGCTTTGATCTTCAGTTCTGTCCAGCTATAACACCCGCCATTCCTAACATATTGCATTTATTTAACGTATAAGTTTCCACAAATATTGTACATGAGAAGTTGATCTCACAGAACACACAGTCGTTCAAACCAATAAAGTACCCGTCAGCCTAAAATCTATCTAGTCATAAATCAAACCTCGTAAACGAGGTGTTCTCTAGCTGTACCTACTCCCTCACTTGACTTTTATTGACTAGCACATCGATTCACAAATGTTCTATTTTATTTTCTAAGTCATTGATAATCACAGAGTTCTGTGGTGTCAACTCTCTCCTGACGGCAGGGAGTAAGTTTAATAACTGTCGAACAGGTGTTAAGTTATTGTGTTTTATTGCTTACTTTTCTTCTATCATTTATAACGTTCTAGGGGCTTGAATTTGCCAAATATATATCGAGGAAGGTAAATTTTCCATAGAAACTGATTTTTGAAATAATATTATTGACAAAGGTATTCTTTTTAAGAAACCCCTGTGTCATTATTGACCCAGTACCAGTCAACCTTGAGAAGGCCATAAAATTAAGTGGTAGTGAAGGGCAAATCCTCCCTATTCGTTGCCAGACTTTCCCTATTCATTGCCAACACTTACGACCGTCAGTTCTGTGGGATCATCTTGGCATGTATAGTTGTGATTCTAGACAAACACGAAAATGCAAGAGCGTGAAGTTCTATCCTCTTTTTTCTATCTTTTGGAAGATTTTTTCTTCAACCCCCCACATCGTTACAAGCACATATTTTAAGAAAAAAAGATTTTTTTCAGTTTCGGCTAGGAACCTTAATGGGTAAGATAAAGAATGTACTCCCCGACGAAGACCATGAAGTCGCCCCTTCAAATTTCTTGGTTTGCTCTTAAGTAGGGCAGATTCTTCAATAAAAACTCAACTTTTTCAACTGTTCTTAGTGAAAACAAAAATATATAAAACCCCAATTTTTTCGGCGCGCTTCGCCCGCCTTGTATTTTGAGTTCGGCATCATTTCGGCAACATATTGCATCTGTCGGGGCTTAGAGTATAGCTGGCCCCAGTCAGGGCGCTTGGCCCCATGTCGGCAAATCCAAACACCACCCCTGGCTGAGCCTGCCTTAAATTTTTCCCTTGGGCAATAAAGTATACCCCCAATTTTCATAGTAACTCCAAATATTGAAACATATGGCATTATTTTGCATCTGGGCCCCTCCTCTTAGACTCCTCACCAGAATAAGAGAAAAGTTTTAGGCCAAATCTCCCCCCCCCCCCTCTTCCAAAATCAAATCGACGCCCTTGATCATGGGACAAACAGTTATCCTTGCTTTATATCATTGAAAGGGCAGCGTTAAAAATGAGTGGTCGCAATCACAGGCGATGGCAGACACAATAAAAGGTACTCTCGGGGAATCAAAAGTATTCGCATGCCCATAGTCGCAACTCCAAAGGTAGGCAGCTAACATTACGCATACCTATTACTTTTGTCATGCGGCCCCGCAACCAAAGCAGCAAAAGAAAAGAAAAGAGAATGAAAACAAGGAGTCAATCCATGAAGTTGCAAATCTCATCTCCCTTACCTATTTTCAATTTTTTGGTGTGATTTATAACATAATGACACCCAGATAATGGCTAAATCCAACTTTTCTTTGACCCACGACCTTTGACTTTCGATAGGTTTGACTGAGTTAACTGCCATCCGTCCTGTTTCCCCATTTTTAGACAACAATGATTTTTTTTGTTCGGAAAGACGATTTGCCTGAGTTGTGTAAAAATAAAAACAGTGTAATATTGTGCATTGCTTTTTGTGTGCCATGTAGAAAATCATATGACAACCACCGTCGTGATAATGAAGTTATTTAGTGCTGTAAAGGGTGTAAATTTAATTGAAAGATTGGTAGGCCTATAAAGTGTACGGCAATACCGTACTTTTCAATGAGAGGGGACGGGTTGAGCACTTGCGAGACATAGCACATATTTTGTCCGATAATGGAAATTATTCTGCCTGAATAAAGGGGAAGGGGTTGCAGCCCTTCATCGGATTAATCCAAATGCTCGATAAAATTCTCGCGCAGGTGACATTAGCTAGTTGTATCTTAATATTGGATAGACTGAGTAGGACCATTGTTTCCGAAACATTTGCAATCGCTTCCGCTATCCATTTCTCCTATCAACTGCAACCATCCTTATCACGTCGATCGACGGTTAATTATTACTTTAAATTTGCAATCAACATTGGCCAAAATATTTCATTATCACTTCAGATTGAGCATGGATGACCAGACACAGAAATTTCTCTAGAAATAGACCAGAATGACCGCACACGGCATCAAATTTAAGAAAATTCTCAGGGGGGACCCTCAGTCCTAGCCTATAGCTTCGTGCCTTCGTGTTCAAGGTTAAATTTAAGGCCCCGCCCCACACTTTACGCAGATACAGCCTTTTTGGAAAATTGCATGCCTGACATTTTCTGCGAACGTCCATCGTTATGTCTGTGTGTATGAACTACACATAAGAACATCTCATTAAATGTGGAAGGTAAACCTAACCCTAGAACATTAATTACATTAATTACATTAGACATTAATCAATTAATTACATTGTAACCTATAAGTTTTTACACTAATTAAAAGAGAGGACGCTTTTCTCTAGCATTCGACACAAGAACAGGTGGCTGGAGAATATTAGGGGTTTCACAGACTTAGTTGTTATGGATAATTTTGCTATTATATGAAGGAAAGCAGTACAATAAAATGTCTATGGTATGGTATGTCCATGAACTATGGTTTTTTGGCTCTGTTTGCGTTCACCCGATAGAAGTATATGTCTCTTTATTTCTTCCTGTAGAACATCTTGAGCTAAGTTCCATTTCCCTGTGCAAACTCGCTATAATTATTGTCTCCACCTACAAGCCCTTTGAACTGTAAAATTTACCTTTTTTCCGGGTTATAAAAATAGTCATATTATAACTTTTGTGATCTTTTTATCGCTTATCCGTTGCTATTTCAAGATAGCTAAATTCTTCATTCTGTAATGGTCTTAACTCTGTGAATATGGTACCTCAGAGCTCAGGGTCGTACTTTTCCCTCTGGTAGTTACCCCTAGCCCTGTATTCCACAAGGGACGGTAAGGCCCCCTCCCCCTAGAACCCACGCTTTCGAGAAAGCGCTTTGAGCTCCAGTTGCACCTGCCAGTGTCGCAGTTGGGAATTTTGCCCAGGCTTCCCTCCCCCCCCCCCCCCACTTTCAGACATTAAAGCCTGTCCATGCTTATAGGAATATTTGCAACGTACGAAAATTTATTGCTTTAAAATCTTCTAAAAAATTTAACTTGTTGTTTTTGAGGGACCTAAAAATGAAATCCGAATTCGACAATTATTCAAAACACAACGGAAAGTAAACATCGTACATCAAATCCATACGTTTCGTTAGTCCCATTGTCATTGTTTCGGGACAATGCAGTAGCGGAATCGAAATTACCTACCAGTTGGGTAAGAAAGGCTGAGATACAGCCCTTACTCCACGCAAACACCCACACACACATACGCCCACATACACGCACCATCGTGTTTGCATAGAATTCTGTCCCATTCGGTAAGGTATCAAAAACCAACTAACGGAAAATAAAAGACAAAGAAAAGTTCGCCATTATTTCATTAAACGTACTTTTGGTCAGTGCTATCTTTATTTGCCGTTGCATTTTACGTCAAGCAAATTGTGTTATCTTGCATAGTGCTGTTGGCTATAAATAAAACAAGTTTTCATAAAAGAAAGTACACAACGATATCATGACACTCACCTTTTACCAGTATCATTGGTACTGGTCGATGGCTCCTCAAGACCAGGATCTGCGTCATTTTTTGAATTGCCACTGGTCTCGTTTTCAACAGTTTCTCTAAAAACAGAGGAAAGCAGACCGTGTTCATGAAACTTACTTTTGTCCGGTAAATATATGATTACTGTTCGAATGTCCTACGTCATTAGAATATGTGATATTTTGTATACTACTTGAAACGTCATTAAAAAACAGTCAGCTGAAAAAATAGAAAAAAAACATAAACAAGAACAAGTTAATAACTAAAACCCCAGAAGAAACTACAAGAAAACCTTAAAGGATTTATTAACTTACGATTGGCCAGTGGTATCGATCCTGACTTGCACTACTTCGGCAGCCATAATGTCACTCTTTTCCTGTCTGTTGTTATTGGTTTTACTATAACACTTACAGTCTATGTTTCTTTACGAATATCTTTACAACATGTAAACACAATCAAGTATAGAGTCTGAATCCTTGCACTATACTGAAGAATATTCTAAAATATGAAGACATTACTCTCAATATTCTTTCAAATATTTTTCTGTTCACATCCTTAGCACGTCATATAATTGTTAAGGGTTTAGTGGAGCATTATCTAGATACCTGCAGTAATAAATTAGACTTGATTTTTATATGTTCAAAGTTCATACAAATGTATTTGTACATTGAACTTTATTCCGGGTAACATCATCGTGAGCTTATTGTTAGGTATGAAGTTAACACATCAAAAAGCTGTATCCACAAAACTTTTATTTTTCGTCTTATACTCCACCATAGTACTGCTTTCTTTATCTATACATGTGAAGCCAGTTACGGATTTGGTAAGGGACCCTCTTCCCCTCACCAAGAAAAATTAGAAAAATGGAAAAAAGAGAAAGAAAGAGAAAGAAAGGAAAGGTCATAAAAATAACAATCTAAAAACCAGGGCGGCGCCAGCGGGAGGGGGCAGTGGGCATTTATCCCCAGTCAGAACCTTTGCCCTCAGATGTCCCCCACTCAGCTTCTGAAGTATAGTGCCCTGACGGGAGGTATAGCCTAATACATTAACAATATTAGAAATCTTTGCATTGGATAATGTATTATGAACCAAAATATACCTATTCTGAGACTTATTTTTTTTACCCAGAGACATGCTAAAACCTCAGCGCTTCCGGGGGCTTCTCCCCTGGAGCCCCACCAGGGGCCCTAAGGCGGACCCCTAGACCCCAACCGCGTAAAAGTATAGTGGTCTGACGAGAGGAATAGCCTAATACATTAAAATTATTTGGAATCTTTGCGTTTGATAATGCATTATTAACAAAAATATATCCATTATGAAACTTAATTTGTTACCAAGAGATATGCTAAAATCTCGGAGCTTCCAGGGGCTTCGCCCCCTGCACTCCACAGGTGCTTTGCTCCTGGACCCCACTTGGGGCCCTAAGGCGGGCTCCTGGACTTCACCCGTTAAAGCTTGTGCTTCGCGCTCTATCTCGCGCTACGCACGAAAATCTTTTTGCGCCTCAACAGTTCATTTTGCCACCCATTCCCCCCCCCCCCACTTTTAAATTCCTGGTACCGCCACTGCTAAAACCGTATCCAAAATATATCTTTTTGCAGAGGTTGGGTGGAGCTTCTCGTTAAAACCATCTTTCCTAAAAATCCATTGAAGTAGTAGACGACGAGAGGGGCCTACAATGTGCGAAACCAGGTGAATGGCTGAACGATGATGCTAGTTAACGTGCTATGGACAGATGGACGTCAACATAATGATATATAAGATCGGCGTGTGTGGGATGGGGTATGGCCCATAGCTTACTGTATTGTACTGAAGTAACAAATTTGTGTTTGAGAGTGAATATTTCTACAATTAGGGGGACTGAGATGCCAAATTTTCTTGCTTTTTCTATGCCTAAAGTTAGGAAATCTCATGAAGCGTTATTTTCCAGAGTGTATTCTAGCCCTGTCTAATCTCAAGATTTTGCAGAATCTGCCTTGTCATTTTTCTTAAAAAGGTGAAGGCTGAGTCATGTGATTGATACTTTACAATCGATGAATGTCAGGCTGCCCCCATATGCCTGGTAAAACACTATGGTGTGACGGCCTCTCTGTTGAAATTCTGAAACATTTTTGGCCTACCACCAGTGTGTCACCAATTCCTTGAACTAGGCTTTTGATCATTCACATTTACCTAAGGAACAATGCAGGGGTCATATCTTTAATAGTACCAAAGTCATACAAAAAATCATACTTTCATTAAAAACTATCGCACCTGCGCCACACTTCGTTATTAAACACGGATTACAAGATGTGCGCAAGGCTTTTGCTTTTGCAATATTGAAGCAAGTCATACCTATTTTAATTTGCAGCGACCAAAGAGGTTCCATAAAAAACCGTCTTATAAGCGAAAATCTTCGCTGTATTTTAAACACCATCCAGTACTGTACTCCCAAGTCAGTGTCTGTTAACATTTGTGGTTTGTGAGAGGTCTTTTGACATACCGACTGGAAAAAGGCCCGTGGCCGGCCCGACTTAAACCAATTGGTTAGAAACTGAGCCGTAAAACCTCATCTAACTCATTTCGACATGTTAAGCTGTGATTTCATATATTATTGTCTAGACTTATTTCACTTCGGCGAGGGCTTTATTTAATAGTGGCGTGCTTTATATTTAAATACCGCTGCATGCGTTTATAATAACGGTTATTCTACTACGATTGTTTTAAACTTTTCAAAGGGGGAGGGGGGTAAGACAGGGATGCCCGTTAAATCCCTATCTTTCTATATTTTGCCCTGAGGTGCTGCAATTAATGTTACCGAAGAATTCTTTGATCAGGGGGATAAGTTTGTAAGGTTATGAAGTCAAACTACTACAGTATGCAGACGATACAATTATTTTCTTAGATAGGGGCACGATTCTGTTTGTGGAACTTGACGTGTCATCAGGTTAAAAAATCAATTACGAGAAAACTACTATCTTTCCAGTAAGACCATTTGTTTACATTCGTCTGGTCTTCCAGAGACCTCAACCCCCCCCCCCCCATTGGGTTTGTAATTTCTCAACTGGTCTCTTCGTTGACTGTTTTACCATACCCTCCAAAATAATTTTTCGAGAATTACATTCTCTTCTGTACAAATTTATATGGTCAAATAAGCAAAAAAATTATACTTTCTGTCTTTGTTGAAACAAAGAACAATGTTGGCCTTAACATGATCGACATTGAGTTTTTTTTGAAGAGTTGATATAAATGGGTAAAACTTCATTTATTCGGAGGTTCGGGAGACTGGAATGTATTTTTGACATAACCCTTAAAACACTATGGAGTTTAATTTCTCTTCGATTGTAATTATAATAACACTGATGTTGATATTCCAAACACATTTACTTATGAGATCTACAGCGCCTGGTCTGTATTTAATTTCCCGACCTCCAAATCATTATTGTAATCATTATGCAGTAAATAATTCTTTAATTAAGATTAATGCGAACGCTCAGTTCAAAGGTCTTAATGGCAAAGCAAGCTTCCAATGTAAAGGATTTCTTTGATGATAATGTGTAACTTAAGGGGCAGTTCTCGTCATCCTAGACCTGTAGACAGTTCCAATTCTTCCAACTACGCAACTTGTAGCTTCTCCTACAACTGACGTTAGAGTTGCATCCCCCTGGTATTAAGTTTCTCATTCTTCAGACACAAACCTATTTCATTGGCAAGTTGAGGTCATGTCCTGGTGAGCATACAAGGCTTTAATAAGTAATCCAAATACTCTCTCCGCATTGTGTGGAATGTGAGTTAATCTACATCTTTCTGAATTTCAATCAAAGAGCAGTCACCAACTGAGAATTTTGATACTCCTACACTAAAATTATACTTTGGGGTGATGAGCATATTTCTTTAACTTACAGTGCATTCATTACGAAGTTTGATATTATACAAATAATGAACGTTTATGAGTGTGGTAGTATGAATAATTTCATGAGCTGAAAGACTGAATGATCTTTTAAAGGGGCGAAGCCGAGTTGAATAGAACGTTCATCTTTCAACGAATGAAATTATTCATACTATCACACAAATGGAAAACATTCATTATTTGTTTTATACAACACCTTACTTCCTAAATAGGCCAGATTTTGGTCAAAATTTGATTCCAGAAACGGATATAGGGGGAGACACTGTGAGTTACTTTAGACTAACCTACGATGGACAACACACAATTATGCAATAGCATACAAATAACGAATGTTTATGAGTGCGATAGCATGAATAATTTCATGAGTTGAAAGATTGAATGATTTATTCAACGAGGCGAAGCCAAGTTGAATAGAACGTTCAATCTTTCAACGAATAAAATTATTCATACTATCATACTATCACGAATGGAAAACATTCATTATTTGTTTTATGTAACACCTAACTTCCTAAATCATAGATTTGGTCGAAATTTGATCGTACGTACCCCTATGGCTGACGTCACCGCCGTGGGTTAGTATATACTAACCAAACACCGTGGGTTAGTACCGAATAACCCATGGCATGTGACGACTAATCCTCCAATCAGATGTAGAGGAGTTAATAAGGTGTTATATAATATACAAATAATGAATGTTTATGAGTGCAATAGTATGAATAATTTCATGAGTTGAAAGATTGA
>WURT03030544.1:4504-15295 GCA_009936505.3 Holothuria glaberrima | reverse complement strand
TTATTTTTATAATGCTGGGAAATAGCAGAGTACCAGGAGGAGCAGGAATAATCAAAGTAACATTGAATCAGAGCAGAACATAGTTATCTTACAGTGCTTCTGTAAGAGAGTTGGAATGTCTATACAAAAATTTTAAGCGAACTTTAAGGAACTTTAAAAATTTTAAGCGAATTTTAAGGAACTTTTGGCTAAAGGGTATAAGAAGGCAGGTTTGTACCAATCACTCCCATTTCTGTTCTCTTGACCACTATTGAACATCCTCATAAGATGAATGTGATTGTATATGTAGTTTTACCAAATTTCCCAAAGGAAGCCACTTCCTAGTAGGCTGGGAGAGGTAGAGGAACATCACTTTCTATCACTGCTTGACAACTGAACAGAGCAAAGCTTCAAGACTTCCTCAACTGAGTCATACAATTTCTAGGTCAGACAAAATTGGTTAGTTTGACAACTAGAAACTACAGATAATACACTAATTTTCAACCCTACTAGAGTAACTGAAAAAAAGCCATTTTGAACAAGTAAGTTTGAGTCACCAGAAAATTTTCAGATTTTCATGCTTGGATTTGATCCACTTAAACATGCAATTCAGGCACTCAGTGACCAAGCCAACTCCACCCCCTAATTCAGTGCTCAGCTTGTCTAGAAGGATTAACATTCGTCAGGTTTCATACAAGCAGTGCTCATTATTTCTGTGTTGATTGTACCATTGTTGAACAGTAATGTAACTTGACTATTCCTGTGCTAAAATAAAAATTTAAAATTATTAATCAAATTTGGGGGACTATTTTTATCTTCTGTTTTGACTTGCAGAATCTGAGCTCATTGCTATGTTTCTGTCTATCTAAATTAGGTAAAATTATATTACAGCACCTCTGTTGTTATGGTGAATTCCAATGTCATTTAATTTTTACTCTCTACAATTGTTTCTCATTCACTATAGAAACAGTATCTGGTGAAGGTGCTGATGATTCAGGAGAGCTTGACTTGACTGGTATAGATGATGCTGACTTAGACAAGGTACAGTATAGTACATTCTCTATCCCCTTTGTCTGACTCGTTATCTTAAAGGGGCTTATTGAGTTGACTCACAAAACTCATGAGTTTTTTCATTCCTGTTGAAATTCACTCACATCTTGATGGTAAATGATCAAACTAAGAGATTCTGCAAATCTGACTCACAACTGAATTGGTAGTGATAGGGTAATTTATAATTAGAATCCTTTACTACAAATTCGTGACCAGACACTTTTTACAATTAGGTATTAATCATATGCAATCCCTGTCTACAAAAACAACAATTTCTCACTTTTTTGGTAACTATAGGAAGTGATACATGAGTAATGAGGCTAATTAGAAGCGTTGTCAAGCAATGATTTCCATCAAATTTGTGACAAAAATAATTGGTATCAACTCAATGAGCCCCTTTATAATCATATTGCTAATTTGTACTGTGTTTTATGACACTGATGCCCTCCATAGTGAGTACATCTGTTTGCTTCTTGTCTGTTTTCTGATTATTTCCCCAAGTGTCAGACAGTTCTACTGAAAGATACCTAATCATGCAAAATTTATAGTCAGCATTGTCAACCTTAACTTAAGAATTTTTGGATTCATTGATTTATTTCCCCATGTCTTCCTTGCACCACAACTGGTATCATTTTCTCAATGT
The DNA here is from genome assembly GCA_009936505.3 of Holothuria glaberrima. Classification (NCBI taxonomy): domain Eukaryota; kingdom Metazoa; phylum Echinodermata; class Holothuroidea; order Aspidochirotida; family Holothuriidae; genus Holothuria; species Holothuria glaberrima. The sequence goes on along the minus strand of WURT03030544.1, from coordinate 13,623 downwards.
GAAAATGGTTTCTTTGTGATGGTTTGTCCTCATATAAATGTCAGTTTTTCTCTGTTGTCTTTTTCAGTTCATTTTAAGTGAGAAAGAAGTTGAGGTGAAGACCAGAATATGGATGCTGGAAAATGCAGAATATTACCAGCAGATGAAGAGTAAGTGGTTACAAGTATTGTAAATGGAACAGGGGTAGACGAGGGGAGGGATAACACCAAAAAGAGGTAGCTGGGTATTTTCCATACATATTCAGTTTAAACATTAGTTTTATTATCTGGCAAAATTCCATTGACTTGTCTTTTTTGCAGTCCATTGGACTAGGTATCATGAATTTTACATTAAGGCAAGGATTTGAAGGGCAGGGGAGGAGTCTATTAAACACTCTGAGCCAGTTGAGGACTTCCTGGAATTGTGGATTGTCTCATATGTTTAGAAAATTTGAATGCAACTATTGTACTGTTATAGCATATTGGATTACCTAAATTTATTGTCCTTGCTAAGAGTATATATTCTCAAACTATGTAGGTTAGTAGAACTCAAGGACACATTAGCAGATGCCTTTCGATTGCAGAAATATGTTAGGAACTGATTTGGAAAAAGCATGTTATTAAACAGAACTGTTACAGAAACAGACTTTGTGTACTTAGAATAATTCCTGCCAGGGGGTTTTCTTCAGCATTTTGTTGAACATGGTCAAGCCCATATCCAGGTAGTGTGAGCTCCAGGTGGACTTTTATGCTCCTTGTCCCATGTCCCCTGTGCCCTTTTGTTGACCTTTAGGGTAACTCTGCTTTTTTGGAAGTTTGTGCCAGAAGGAACTTGTGCTTGGGCTTTGTTGATTTTGTGTAGCCAAGGTGAAAAGGATACTCAGGGTTGCCACTTAGTGCAACAGCCACAAGACTTAAAATCTTTCAATTTCAGGGAAACATGGTGGCCTTCAGATCTTATTGAAACCATTTCTGAGTGAAATCTTTATCTGCAATGTTCTAAAGAAAGTTTCCATAAATTTAGGGATTTGAGTATTCATTCGTAAATATTTAATAGAGAGAAAATGTCTTCAACTTCTAATTGTTCTGTTGTAGAAAGAGAAGAAGCTGAAGAAAAGGCAAAGGAAAACCAAGCAAAAGAAGACCAGAAAAAGGTAAAAGATGATGTTTGAGAGATATTTGTTTCTGAATTGTTAGTGACAAAAAAAAAGGAATTATGTGGGTATAAAAAAATTTTCCTAATTCCAAACAGCCCACCACACACTAGCTTTGAGGTATTAGAAGAGGAAAGGGGAGAAGAAATGAAACCAAAGTATAAAACCAAATAATGGTAAAAGGGGGTGATGTTATTTTGAAATAATCATTAATGTACCCTCCCTATGAGCCCCTTTTTGAAAAACAACTAGCAACCTACTCTCTGGGGAAGTGGATGGCCCAGTCACTTCATTCTGATTATTCTGTAACATGACAGCATACATGGTAATCTTCCTATTTTGCAGCCGTTAAATATTTTATTTTGAACAATTCTTTCTAAAAGAAAAGTTATGGGACAAGTGTTAAAAGTATGTTTGCCACTTGGCACTGTACAATTTGTTGGTATGAAATGTTCTTGGATGTTTATTAATCTTTTAACCTCTATCAGCTTATCCTTCTTCTCCTTACAGCAAAAACGTAAACCAAAGAAAAAGCCTCAGGCACCTGCTAATACAGCAGGTGAAGCAATTGAGAAATTACTGAAAGAGAGGAAGATTTCCAGCAAAATTAACTATGATGTCTTGAAAAATCTTGAAAAGACTTCTGTAGAAGCAAGGATAACTTCAGAGCCATCATCTCCTGCTGAACCAATGATGAGAAGAATGCCACCATCACCTGTGACACAACCCCAGGCACAAGCAGTGATAAAGAGACCTCTGGTATTTGAAACTGAGGATGAAGTGAGTTTAAAATGATCAATGAAATGAAAATATTTTATTAGGAGGTTTGAAATAAATTCAGGAGATTTGAAGTCAATTTAATATGAAGTATTATATGAAAGTGTTTTTATGGACAGGACATAAACACTTAAGCTTGCAAGTGTAATTAGCATACTGATGTACTGTAGTGATGTTGCCAGATGGGTGCAAGTTTTGTCCTCCAACCCCTTACCAGAACCCCTCAAGACTCATATTTTGTACCCTTCCTAAGCTCATAATATTCTGAGTGAAACTTCAAGGTAGGGTGTAGGGTGGGGCTTCGTATTCCAGGGCCATACTTCATGGCAAATTGTTGTTTACTTACTACTGCTGTGTGTAGATAAAAAGTTGAGTAAATTGAAGATACAATCAGGTACAATCAGCAAATGAAAACATTGTATTGAAGTGACCTAAGAATGAGCACCGTACTTCCAGGTAGAAATTCTCACCGTTATGGAAATTTTGAAGTATTCTGAAAAAGATCAAAATACAGTGTGGGGATAGCTTCTACTACATGAGGTGGTAACAAATTGACTTCTATGATGAGAGCTGGTTTTTACCCCTTTTGATGTATGTGTGTGTGTTTGTTGGACTCTGGTATAGGGTCTTCGATAAGCCAGTTGGTTTCCTAAACCTCAAGCATTAAACTTCAACTTGTTGGAGGAGGGGGTGGATAACAGAAGTATGTATCATGCTCACATATTTCCAGTCTCTTACAGTATTTTGTTGCAAAGTAAGTTCACACTTTTGTTAATGTTATGCTAGCATAGAAGACATAACTGGGTCTCTCCTAGAATGGAGGGGCATTACATCTACCTGACTTCATGCTCAGTTATCTGTAACAGTGGGCAGTATGTCAGAAGTGGACGTTTACTTAAAGCGGCTCATTGAGTTGATATTGATTATTTTGTGACTAGTTTGAAGCAAATCATTGCATTGCATGGTAATGTTCCTGATTAGCCTCATTACTCATGTATCACTTCCTTTAGTAATGGGAAATGTGATAAGTTGTAGTATTTGTGGACAGGGTTGCATATAGTTAGTACGTAATGGTAAAAAGTGTCTGGTCATGAATTTGTAATAACTGATTTTAATCATTAATTACCCTAACATTGTCATTTTAATTGTATGTCAGATGTGCAGAGTCCCTTAGTTTGACCATTTACCATCAAGATGTGAGTAAATTTCAACAGGTGTGAAAAAAATCATAAGTTTTGTGAACCATCTCAATAAGCCCCTTTAATGATATCAGGAAACTCGATGGCTTTTGAGATTACATTAACTTGTAGAGCCTAGGGAGGGGGGAGGTATGGCACAGTGTCAGAATGGCAGAAGATACATGGGCAAGTTAAGGGGGCTGAGGTTTAGCCTGGAGGAGGCCATCTGAAAATGTTTGTAGACCACTGGTGCAATAATGCAGAGTGGTCTTCATAGGTACACACTTAGGAAAATATCCTAGCTGTTAATATCGAGCAGGAGTGGCATCAGGATTTGTGTGATGGGGGTGGGGAGGGGGTGTTTGGGGCCAAACTCCTCAACAGAAGTAGTTCCCTGACAAAGGGAACGTTTTGCCTGAATGTCAGAAGGATGGGGAAAGCAAAATTTTTTTGGTTTGTGAAGTTCACCAAGAATTTTCGATTGTAATGAAAAATGTTTTGGTAAATCCCCCTGCCAAAACCTCACCTAACATCACCTCTGTCATCAAGAGAGTATGGTTGCTGTGTAGTAAGAGTTCTAGTAATACTTAAACATTACTTCTTCTTTTTATAGCCTCCTGTGAAGAAGAAGGCTCCAGTTGAAGCTTTGATGCCATCAGTGGGTGAGCCATCTCCCGCCCCTACATCTTCAGTAGTACCAGATGTTGTGATTGAATCAGGTCCTGTGGAGCAAAATGAAGAGGCAGAGGAAGCCTATCAGGAAGAGATTGAAGATTACTTTGATGAGGATGAAGATGAAGATGGTAAGTTTTGACGACATTTTATGATAAAGTTAAATGGTATATGAAGTCACCAAAGCTTACTTCAGAACAACCCATCAGTAGATGAAGTTGTTCTTTACTGGGGTAGACTGTAAATTAAAGGTACCATTTGGGGGGTGGGGTGTCCCCTTGAAAAGTAAAAAATAGTTTTGAATATTTAAACAACGTTAAATGCAGTTTGGTGCTACATTTTTTGTGTCTTTTGAAGTATATTTGTTGAAAGAGTTTTTTTACATCAGGGGAAACCTTGCATATTTTTCATATTGGCCGCAAATAAACAAGTTTTTGTTCAAGAAGAGTGGGGCAGAAGCATACTTTAAACCCCCAAACATTTTTTGTCATTGGGACTATGGCCCCTTCCTCATCTCCAGCCCCCTCCCGCCACTTCCTATGCTTATGGATTATGGTACAATAAATTTGAGCTTAATACTAAGTTCCACTTTCTCTGCAAGAAGCTTCCTCCTTACCTGAGATGATGAGAGTCATCAAAGTTAGGTAGTGACTCCCACATCTAACTCAAAAGAATTACTGACAAATGAATCTCCTTTGGGGTGAAGAAATGTTATGTAATTTCTGTGGTCCTATAAATTTAACTTGGGATGTTGCGATTTGGTCCTCAAGTAGAAAAGTAGGTGTATATATCCGTAAGATGGAGAGGGTTTTCTTCAAAATCACTGTATCATGTGTCTGTCTACTTATTGGACATTTTTATAATCAAACAGTCATTGCCTGGTTTATGTATTGTCCTGCTGTACATCTGAGCCCTGTGCATGAACCATGATCTGTACTATGGCAATGGGTTAGTTGCTGATACCTGGTAACAAATCGTTTGTAAGAAATAGGAAAGAAAAACACACTTCTAATCCCTTGCTATAGACCACCTCTTCATATCTTTGTTTGGATGTCAAGATATGATAATCAGTTTGTGATTTTCAAGAACCTGCCATTTTCCCAATTAAATAATGTGTGGCAATGTGGCTCGATTTTGTGGGTTAACTTCATAACAACAGCTTCCTGCTTATTCAATGAATTCAGAATCAGTGCTAGTCTAGTTAGTAAGAAACTTAAGGTTTTAAATTAGTCTGCAAATAGTTTGGAGATTTCCCTAGGTTATGCAAAATTTGCCTTGTTTTCAGAATAATGTGCAATCAGATGGTTGAAAGTGTCCTTCAGTAAAGTAATTTTACTTTACAACTTGTTCTGTGTATAGTAATGTTAGCCTAATATTATGGAAATCCTAGCAAATACCCTGCATATTTGCCTGAGCTAAATTCCTTTGTTGCATCTGACCTGCAAGTCACTAAATTGTATGGTATCTTGCTCTCCCCAACTCCCCACATTATTATTCAAACTATCTTGAAGTCCCTTCCTGCATTTTCTAACATTTTTTCCCTCTGACCATTTCTGATAACCCTCAGTTTTATTGCTTCTATCTTCATAATGAATTAAGTGGTTCATACCTTCATCCTAAATAATAGTTTGAAATATTAACGGCTCTTCAGTACTAGGGTACTTTCAGTAATTACCTCTCATAATGCTTCATGCCATTCAACTTGTATCTCTTGCCTAAGATAAACCAAGTTTAGTATCAGAGTAAAAACTTCTTGTTTGAGGAAAATTTTCCTGGAGAGAGGAGGATAGATGGCTATGGGAATTGTAAAACACCCGAATTAGACATGTAGTTATGGACCAATTATCTAACCATAGAAAAGCCTTTCGTAGTGTCACATTATTGAAGTCTTTTACAACTGATACAAGACAAGAGAGAGTTATAGGAATGTTCAATAATCATAGTAGTGATAAATACTTTTTGAATCCAGTTTTTGTTGAAGCCACTCAATTCTTCTCTTTGCTTGCAATTTTGCAAGGTTGTCTGATGAATTCTCATTTTGTCATGTTTCCTTTGGAGACAGTATGTGTAACTCCTTTTGGGAATAGTTTCAGGTTGCATCTGCAGTGGGAGATAACCTGCAAGACTTTTCTTAAATAGCAGTGTCTCTGAAATCAAGCTTTGTAATTTTGATTTATATTTAAGGAACAAATCGCATTTGGCTGACTATTATTGGTGAATTAACTGCTGGGACTCCAAATTTGGCAAAATAACGGACGAGGCGAAGCCAAGTCCGTTATTTTGCCAAATTTGGAGTCGAGACAGTTTGTGAGACAATCATAACCCAACAAATGTGGTTTATTCCTATTCTACCACCGAAAAAAACTCATTTTTATCAGTTTTTACATTTACTGAACCTGTGTTGTGGAATAACAGTTCAGTGTCTAACAAATCAGAATGCAGGATTCTTAATAACACTGAGATGGCTAGAGGTGGTAGAATTGAAATGACCTCTTTGTCTTTGCTTTTAACAGATATTGATGACTATCATGAAGGATACGATACCGACTGATAATTGATGAGCAGCATTGTTATATCCATCTTGCGTACTGTTGGTTGGCTGCGACCACTCATGGTACTTGCCTGTTTGGAGATACTGTCAGCTGAATTGAGAGCATTGCAAACAGAATGAAGGAGGAGTGCCGTCCTTGTTGAAGCTATCGGGAATGTTTGTAATTCTCTAGTGGATAGAGATATCTGGCAGTTAAGACAGGTTTGCTGGAGTTCAGATGCTGATGAGGTCCTTTTTGCAGATGAGTGTGGTCCAATATTAGGAATTGATATGGATGATTATGAAGCAGAAGCTATACTGTGGCATTAAGTTTACAGCACCATCAGCCCACCCTCCTTCTGGAGTAATGTTTGGTTTCACCCCTTGACTCTTCTCCAGAGAGTGAGGAGACTTTAGAAAAAGCACCATTAATGCAAGAGGCTAAAAGATAAAGAACCTGAGGTTTTTGACAGGTATTAAATTACATGGGAGAAAACATCTTCAAATTCAGTGAGTAGATGTTTCTTCTGTGTCCATTCAACAATCAATGTTAGTGTGTTTGTGATTTAAATGAGTCAAAAGTGATGCAAAAGTTTGGATTTAGATTAATTGAGAGAAAGAAGCTGGTTGATATGTGAAGATACAGAGTAGTTTGATGCAGACTATCTCACTGAATTTCTGCAGTTACGTTAACAGATTTACAACTTGTAAGAGTTGATTAATTTGAAGAAAAGTGTTCTACTACAACAGCATTGCCATGGCCTGTAAGGTAACATTAAGAGTCAATGCTGTTATATGTATCACTTTTCTGGTTTCAAACCATCTCTCATGACGGGGTGGACTGGATAAACATTCTGAAGAAGTATCCCCTGCAGAACCGGTTATGAGCCAAGCTTTCAGATTGTCGCTTTATTATGCAAGGTTTAAAGTGTTAATAAACAATAATGATTGGCCAGATTTTCTGTACATTCTGAACGTAATGCCTTTCAGTATTAATTGCTTAGAATGTAGGGGGTGGGGATAAAGAACAGATGTGATATTAAAAAGTTAGCATTCAGTTTCGGTGAACCAAGGGAATACCTATACAACCAATGAATGCATAGCAATTGCAGGTTTGTGCATTTTAATGTAGACTGTAATTCTGATCAGCATCCGTCCCGACCTTTACAGTAGTTAAAGCCAGTGACGCTTTTCGACACATTTTCCTACTAGCCTGCATATTGCCTCTCAGCGGCTCACACTGTCCGGTCTGTTGCTGATAGTTCTTTCGTAGTGATGAGCTAAACAAAAAGCTTTGTTTGCTTTAGCTGGGAGAGGCCATCTATCGGTTTGCAGCAAGTTGTTTGCTCCTGGTGCACAATTTCAGGCAGCTCTACCAATTGTTATGCAATAACTACATATTTCAAAAAAGGTGTAGTATGTTTAGTAGCCGAGAAGTACCTTGGTTTAGAAGAGAGAGACTTACTTGTACTGAAATTTTTCCGGTTTGGGATGAAATTTCCTTAGCAATCCTCATTTTACTTATCCTTCCGTCACATACTTCACAATTCAGTTTTGACTAATAAAGTTTAGTTAACCTGTAAAATATCATTGATGGTATAGCCCTTCACTATAAAATTTCATGTAGTAATGATCAAGTGAGTTGGTTTTGCCCCAGGGAATACCCTGAATGCCATATCATCAGTAATTCAAGTTAAAGGGAATTTTGATTAATATGAAGGCTTTTGAATAAATTTTATGAGCCTTTAAAAAAGAGACAATAGAATAAGTTTAGGATAAAGTAAACTTTGGAATAACCATTACCACTGTTATTATATGCATGAAGGTTATCATTTTGTGGTACTCTCATTCAACCAGCCACACAGCCAGTTTCATTTTGGGGTCATTCGAGCATTTTTGGACAAAAATGAACATGTATGCAGAATTTCAAAAGCTTAGAAAGGTTACTCTTAACTGTGTTTGACAAAAGTTAATGGTTCTACCAACAAAGCCAGCAAATCCTTTTACAAACGTTTTCATTATGTATTTGATGAATATTTTGTATTGTTTTTTGCTGCACACTTTGTCTTCACTCTTTAACAATTTGTATTCTTTGCATTTTCATCTATGGTCTAACTTTTTTCTCTCATATTGTCAATTGATGAATATTCATGAGCCTTTTAACTATGAAATACTCTTGACTGTGTTTGTTTTTTGATATATTGTAATGAATCCAGATGTAATGGACAAATTAAGTGATAATGGCAAAGTACATAATTGTCAGAACATTTAGTGTTGACTTTGTTGGAATCAATTATCCAATAGTATTGAGCAAAATGTATTGAGAAATGGGAAAAGTTGCAATGATAACCTTGTGAATTGTTACAAATGAAGCACACAAAATGAATTTTACTGTGCTCTTTTTGGTGAGTAAGGCTCACAGTAAGAGAAAAAGTTTAAAAGCCAGTTTTCATTTTACAGTCATGAAATAGCATTCAAGAACCTTTAATGAATTTTAAAAAGTAAATCTTGAAGAAATGAAGGGTAATCTTGAAATAAAGTGAGAAAGCCAACTACAATCACAATTGGTAGGTAAATTTTAAAATTTTGAAGAGGAGTTGGATATGGTCTGAAGGTAAAACAGGACATGTTCATCTCTTGTTCTTAATATTTACATTAGTGAAGTTGAAAGTTAAAAACTTTCGTGATTAATTTTATTACTTAATGCTTCCCTGCCTTTCAGCTAGTATTGTGAAGGAAATGTTTTTTTTTTTTGGGGGGGGGGGGGGGTAGGGGGAATGAATGATGCACCTGAAATTTTGTTTTTTATTTAGGCAGACAGCAGAGTAAA
>WURT03030543.1:4804-34393 GCA_009936505.3 Holothuria glaberrima | reverse complement strand
TTAATATATATGAAAGAATCGTCGCAAGACCCCGACGAAGAATAATTATATAGTTTAAAAACCAAACCAGTGTTTTCTAGTTTTTTGCAGTCTGAGCCACATGTATGTATTCTCAGGTTTAAAACCGACCCGTGTCATAATGCATTTCGACGAAGATATCATACCCGGACGTCTAGTGGTGTTTCCGAGACTAAAATTGATCAAAAGTCAAATTTCAAAATTCATAAAGCTGTCCGTGAGGAAGGAGAGTTCGATTTGATTTTCTTAGTAACACGCTCTTCAAAAATGCGGCAGCAGGAGCTTCCTTAAACTTGCAGAATGGAGCGAAGACTACCGTAATGGCCTTATGGCGATAGATAGTAGCCTATACAGCCTACCCTTTGCACCCAGAAACACATCTCGTGAAGTTTTGCTACGAGGTCTCTTGACGAGATACTTGGAGAATTTACCAAAGAAATATAACTTCTTTTACACCCATGTGCAAGCTTCGTTGATCTTCAGAAGCTCGAATGGCGAAAGAGGTATGTTAGTATCATAAGGGATCCACTTAACCGACTGGAATCGTGGTATTACTACCGGCAGAACAGGGATGGAACAAACTTAACAAGCGAGGCGCAATGGCGTAGTCAACTGAAAAACTTGTCGAGTCAGACATTTAACGCGTGTGTTCAAAACAGAGGTAGTGATTGTATGGCCAAGTTTCTTTCAATTTCAACAGTTTCATATTTTTGTGGATATGATCGCAAATGTAGTGCAGACGAAACGTTTGAGCTAGCAAGGTCAAAAGAGAATGTCACTCGCCATTTCGATGTTGTTGGAATAATGTTGCACTACTCTTCATTTGTTCAAATTGTGGAGTCCGTTATTTCTCCGACATTCAATGGAATTGTAAATAACTACGCAAAATTACTGCAAGAATCATCCTTTATATCAAGCATGAAAACCCAAGGGAAAAACCTTCTATCACAGGAAACAAGACAACTAATGATTTAGAAACTCTCTTTCGACTACAGATTTTACGATTTTGTTAAGTAGAGGTTTTATCAACAAAAAGAAGCCATGTGAATTTGTGGAATATATTTCAAAGTCTACTTCGGTGCTAGTCTGCCCATAATTAAGGAGACAAGCAGGGCCTTCTTGTGTCAAGTTTGTGCACTTTATTGTAATCACTGGTTGAGATCTGGCTGTATGGTATTCTCACGCGGTTTTCATCACGCGGATTTGTTCTGTGATAGACCCTATGACAGTATGAGAACTAGTTAGCTTAATTGTACATGAGGTCAACATGGTGGCTCGCATGGAATTCGGCGGCTTCGCAGCTTTTAATTAATATACCATGATCAAATTTAATCGTCACCGGATAGTTATCCTAGCTACAAAAATTATGAGATCCACACACTCTATTTACCGTTATTCCACCCTGCTTGCTATCAGGTCAATTCAGGAAGAGATATTACCTACCTGTTTCTTCCTTATGGAGGCTATTGTATGCAAACATTATTAAGTAGCGCTGGACAGTGGCTGAGCTAGGGAATTCGGTCAGAGGGGGCGAAAATAGCAGGTAGAGAGCTTCGAAGTAGGCAGATACCCCGTGCCTCAACACGATCTAGGTCATGGCTTTTCAACTCTTTCTTTCAGGTTTCCCAACCTGGTAGAAAACTGCTTTCCCATTCCTCCGCCCAAAGTATTTCTATTAAAACATGTTTCCATTTTTAATGCCTTTCTTTCACATTCTAGTAGTAATTCTACCATTTTGATTAACTTAGTGGTCATGTTTTTGTGACGTCCAGATTCAGGATTTACGTAAAAACGGACTTACTTTGTGAGGATAAAGATTACATCTACTAGATTCAGAGGCATGAAATCTGGGGGGGGGGGGGACGGGGCAAAATTTGGGAAATTAGTGGTTGTTAGTTGTAGGCTACATTTTTGGGCATCTGGAATTCAAGTTAAGAACACAAAGAACCATACGCTTTCATGATATCATTTTTCATGATAACATTTCTTTCGTGCATCATTATGTATATCGTTATCTGACAACTTTGCAACAGCCAGTAATTAAGTGCATTGTTGGAAATTGCCAAGACGAAAGGTCTGCATGGTCTTCTAGAATACCTTGTCATGAAATAGGAAGTTAACTTCATTAGATGTTAATTCCCGGCATTTAAGAATCAAGAAAATACAGAAAGAAACATTTCTATGGCATTATCATACCGTGTCAGATGACAACTGCATTTGCTGAGTAAGCAAACAGGATATCATGTCCATGTACCCTTGAAAATGGCCACTTGCCGGAAAGCTAAAAGAAAGCTTCTCATCAGATTTGAGTGTAGTACTCAAAGACATTGCCAGTAGGACAACAGTTTTATTTTAATCAAAAGGCTCTTCCCAATGCTTTGTGAAACAGTTTGTGGGAGATTCTGGAGGTTTGCATACACTTTTTTATTATACATTTTGACAATTATCAATGAAAAGAGCAGGACTATTTTTGCAACAGTTATTTTTGCGCCCTTCTTACCCCTGGGACTTCAAGGGTGAATTAAAGGTCACTCTGTGTATCTTGTAACTAGCTTTTATCACACCCGGTTGGGAGGCAATTACCTAAGCATATAACCTTACATTAGTCCGATATAACCTACCTTCTAGATCACAAAAAGATAACCCTTCTCATCAAAATATAATAGAGACAATAGCCGCTGTTTGGGCATTTTGTTATCTGGGCCCAAAAATAACACTGTTTTATCGTGTTATTTGGAAGCAATGCCAGTAACGGTGCAAAAGCAAAGTACGGTACAAACTTTAAAACGGCTCCCACTGACGGTGTGAGTCTGAGTATTTTGAAGTGTTGTTCTAGAATATTCAATAAATTTAATTTCTTAGGTGAAGGAGCTAGGCACAACTTACTTTACCATATCGGCTGACACATTTTTAAGCAAACGATATATTTATCCCCTTTCTCAGATAAATTGTATTAACTATGACTTCCCGAGTATCGACGTTTTCTGAATTTTTTTTTAAATACTAATTTATTTCCATTAAAAAATAGCAATAGATAAAGTTTCCCTGACTTGAGACAGAATTCAGAAAACGATAAAAATTATATCAATTTAAAGCATTTGTTATGTCTTTTATCTCTTCCGCTAACTGGTTAGAGGCGATAAAATTCCATTTACCTCCAAAAGCCGATAATGTGCTTTTTAAGTCAATGTAAGCAAACGAAGGAATATTGCACCTGTAGAGAAGAGAGTGTTTTCTCTTGAAATAAAAAGGTTAATGACTGAAATCATTATCTGGTGAGCAATAACACAAACTACTTCTGCACTTTTCTTTTTTTAGGCTATGCCTATGGTCAGATGCGATCAGAAACAAGTCAGAGGAACACAAGGAGTTGTATTGTGATTTTACCCTTTACTATTCAAATAAAATTTCCAGTTTCGTCGGGAGCCTTTAAGTGTACCATAAGTTGTGTAGTCAGTAAAAAACTGATTTTTTAAATTTTCTACTATTACTGTTACAAATTGGACCCCAAAACTTTGCATAAGCCATCATTTCGGCAACCCTACGCTGGGTTTATACGTTGTTGAACAAACTTTTTGAACTCTACCCCGCCAGGAAGCTTGACCTTCTGGTCGGTAATCCCGTGGTGGAAATGACTTTTGACGTCGTGACATTCATATCTTTGAATGGTCTGATGTTCTAATAGCTGGAATAACTTGAAAGAGATATACTGTGATCAAATTCCACCAGCATGACACAGACAGAAAATTTATCATTTTATCAACTTATTCAATGTCACCTATAAATCCTACAAAAAGCTTACAAAATTTCTGTATATTAAAAGCCAAGCATGATTGTAAAGTACACTGTGTTCCTTCCATTATCATTTAGATATTGCAACAATGAATAAGGTATTGGATATTAAGAAACTATAGGAGAAGCGTTACTTGACAGTTCTCGGACAAAGTAACTGTTATTGGTGTCATGTCTCAATTATTGCATTATTTCACTTCCACTGCCGACAAAGGAGTATATAAACAAAGTTAACCCCTTTTTTCTTTTTTTCGAGTTGCTTGGAAAGACACACCTGGCTGTAGTCGGCGGCTACGGGGATGGCAGGTTAATTTATCGACTTTTGTAAACACTGTTTGGCTCTTAAGATAAGTAGTACCTTTGGTCGCCTTTTAAAAAGTGAGAGTTCTGATTTTGGTCTTGGTTATCTACAATGTTTGGTATAAGTATCGACTATTTCCATAGCCAAGGGGATTTCTATTTGAAATTGGCTAGTGTTAAAGTTTTGAACCCCTTTTGAAGAACATTTCAGAAGCCACTTATGGTTTTTCTCTTCAAGAACGGTACTACTGTATGAATATTCTTAACATACCAGTTTGGAATAATAGTTTAGTAAAAACTTGATAACTTCCCAGTGTATTATAAGCTTTGGTATATCAAAGATGATCGATTTATTTCAGATTTTGGTCTCTGAGGACGGGGCTTCCCATCCTTACGACAGCTGCATCCAGAAAAATCAAATTCTATCTAACGTTTTAGAATATTACGGCATTATTAATTCTAATAAACTGGTTTGGAATGGAATTTGTAGTGGTAAGCCCCTCTTGGCTTATTAATAGTTCTATCAACAGTCTTACTACATGTAGTGCCTTTTATTCAAAGGCTTTTTACATTAAGTTAATCCAAGGGGTAAGCTATGACTAAAAAACATATACTAGGTGGTGTCATATTATCAGACACAACGCCGCAAACTGCGTTTTATTAATCGTGCTCCTACCTTAGTTTCAGTATTTCAAAAATGCTAGTTTACGATGGTCTCAATATATTTTAAGCTACATAGAATAATTGCTTATATTTTTGAAAGATTACTTTGTGATCCAGAGGAATATTTTGCCGCTTGATTTAAAAAGACTGGAGTGGGAGAATTTCTGTTTGGGTTTGCTGCAACTAAATTGTGCATCATGAGTACGCCTTTTTCATTTTTATTTTTATATACTTTTCACTCTGTCATTTGGAATGGCTCATTTGCTTATGTTAAAATGCTCTTAAAAGAAAAAAATCAGACATTGTAAAGTGACATGGTGAAATAATATTTTAACATGTTGTAAATGGGATGGAAAATTAATGAAACGAACGAATGAGTGAATAAATAAAATTAGCATGGGCATACTTACATGAGATGATCTTGGGACTCCAACATGGAGTCCAAATTTGCAAAGTACATGGGATCTTCATGGGTGAAAATGGGTGCCAACGAGCCAATGACCCAAGTGAGTTCGAAGATGGAAGGACCTTGTCCACACGACGTGAGTGAGGGGTAGGCTGCAGGTCCACTTGAAGAATATGTGGGAGGAGACCATATTTGCAACATTTAACACTACTGATGTATGTAGGATTTTCCAGTATGGGCTGCATTGGAATGACCAAAATGTTTTGGGGAATAATGGGGGTGGTCGTTTTTAAGACATCTTAAGGGTTTAGATGCCAAATGGCGTATCATTCCTATTTCCACCTACTGTTGGTTGTGTTTTTTTCGCCTTCTTTTTACTTGAAAATGAGGACCAGATTCAGGCGATTACTTTACCAGTTAAAAGTTTGCAGCCAAGATATTCCCCATTGATGTCAAATGTCCAAATATGTTAATTGTAGGCCGTGTAGAAGCATTCAAAGTGTAATCCATACATGAAGGTCATGTAAATACCTTACATTAAACATCTATATCCGAATATGATACGGTCCCGGGAGAGGTCCCTCACAGACACTAAATAGGTTGCCTACACAGGACCACCGTTTCACAAGCCGCCTTAACACTGTGGGCCCCACGTGGGTTGCCACTAAGGGCTACCTGTAAAACATCCTATGTGTATTCCATCCTACATAATACACCAATTTGCTTTCATTGTTTGTCTTCTTGAGCCCCCAAAATACCATTTCCTGATCTCACACAGCTTTCCTACATGGAAAGTTCATTCTACCGATAGTTAAAATATGTGGGACCAACAAGGCATGGACCCAATGAATATAGTTGCCCATATAAGGTCTATGAGCGATAACTTGGTCGGTATCTAAAGCATTTGCTGAACGTCTGGATTTTGTTGTATTTTAGATGAGGAGATGGAAATTTGAATAAATTAAATGAATTCTCAGAGTACTAAATAATGCATGAACTCCCTAAATGTTATTCATACGTTCGGTTATACTTTTACCCCGGCTTGAGCAAAGTAAATCGCGTGAACTTCCCTTACAAAAAAAAAAAAACGTGTGGCAATTTGTTCCAAATCCTCAGGTTTTCACATGTTTCTGCCATGAGTTATCACGGGTTTTTCATGGAAACCTGTGTTTTCCCTTGAAATTTTCACAGGTTGACCAGTTGCCACACTTCGGTACAGGTTTGCCTCAAGTTTTCACAGGTATGACATGCAAAATGTGTGGCAATTAAAACCAGTCTTACAAAGAATTCTGAGGCAAAACCCGTGGCTTGAAATCAAAGGCAGGAAAGGTGTGTCAAGCCTGTGTCCAGAGCGTTCCAAATACACAGGTTCCCACCCATGACAACACATGATTTCTTTTGTTTTTAACCCGTGATCACGCGTGGTAACAGACACATGTTATCCAGTCATGTTCTAATCCTGTCAATCTTTCTTTTCAAGTAAGTGCCTTCTAAAAGTGAACACTAAATGTTAAAACTACATTGCAGCCCAAACGAATATAGACCATATTTTCAATGGATTTTGAAAGTGGCTAGGTCCAAAAAACCACCGAATTGCATACTTAATTCCATAGGAGATTACCCTTGTTTAACTGCGGTTCTTATCTAAATCTAAATGAGTAATAACAGAACTGAAAACTTTAATAAGAGATCCAGGTCCATGCCTATGATGGGTACTTGTCTGTTTAAGTAAAAAAGTGATACAGTTTGAAATAGTCCATTCATAGGAAGCCAATTTTCCCGAAAACGTGAATTTGCATTACTCTCCTTGACACCAGTTACGTGCCTACACTCAAAAAACGTATCGTTCAGATTTGAACCGAATCCGTCTAAATGGGCACTGAACCGAAATCTTGTCAAAATTTGACTAGATTTTTTTTTTTATTTTGAACAAACAATGGCTAGTTTCGAATCACAACCAGTCAAATGTTTGACCCTTTTTCGGTTAAGTGCCGTTTGATCGGTTATCGGTTCAACTTGAACCGGACGTTTTTATAGTGTACAGGAGAGGTGGAGCAAGTTTCTGTGAGAAATTTGTACCAGCTGAAATCTCTTGCGTGTCTTCAGTGGTGATGGAATACACAGTGGTCCTTGCATACGCAATTGATTAATCCACTTGTAGATGCATTGCATGAAATATTTTCCGGCGGGCTTTACCCGCACACAATATAAGAAAGGGTCATATTATTGTCTATTTTCTGCATGAGAGCTTCAGGTTGGTAGGATTGTCTTATATTATTATTACTTTGCGTACGGCAACTTGAGTGTAATTATTACTTCAAAAACTATTCCATCCCCTCCCGTAAGCCACTCTTCTACAAGTACTACCCCAATGTGAACTCGATCGTCCCTCGGTTGAGGTGTAATTTGAATAGGTAATCAATTTAAAATATTTAATTAAATTTAAAAGATAATCAATTATGATCTTCTTGTCCAGAGCATTGCCATTACCATCTCTAAGATGTTGATGGATTCATTCAAAATGCCACAAAATTGTACTAAGGAGTTTCGGGGCCCAGCAAATAGAGCTTATCCGTCCTGTTGCCCTAAACACAACAGTAAGGTGTATTGCGGGGTACTTCAATATATGCACCAACTTTTGAAAATTGCCAATAAACTTTTCAGTCAGTATCTCATATGCCTTATCGTCAGTCAAAATATTTTGTAAGCATTTCAAATTATAATACAGGACGCAGAATTTTCTCTATAGCCACAAAAGCCATTGGATTTAAGAATTACGCTAATTGAGGAGCCTTAGTTGGACATCTCGCTTTTGGCTTTGTGCCTCTGGGGCGTGTTGTAACAACTTCAATGGCCACAATTTACGAGAATGTAATCTCTGTGAACAGTCATTTGTCAACGACATTTCCCTCTTCGGATGACTATGGCCATATCAATGTATTCAGCCAGCAGTCTCATGACTGGATCTCTTGTCGAGCAGAGGCAGCAACCCGGCCGAAACGTGCTACCCCCGGAAGCTCTGGGTACTGGGTACGTATCAAATTTATGGGCAATGAACAGACCACTAAGATCACGATTTAAGCAATATTTTTCTAACTTGCTTAAAGGAAATGAGCAGTTGCCCCAAACTTTCATATTTATTCTTCTTATTCAGGCTACTTACTTTATTTATAAATTCACTTATTTCTATTGCAAGTAGTTTCTTTCATAATGTCACAGAACATAGATGTGGTATTCAAAAGGTGAGCAGAGGGGTTGTTTTGCAAAATGTTTACATTTAAAATTCAGTCATAAAAATTGTCATTTAAATTACGACACCCTGATGTTCAAATTTAATTTAGAGTGACTGCGTTTTTCCTTAACTCGGATTAACTACCGGTCAAGTTTTTGATGCAGAGGAATTGTGAATGCGAACATCTTTTGATCGTTGGTGTTACATGTGGCTTCGAAACAGCTATATTAATCTAGCTGCTGTAGAATTAGGAGGCCTAACTGTGCCAAGTATCGTAGAAGGATGGGTAAGCGCGTTACACTCCCAAAATACAGGCTGCATATCAAGACTTTTAACAATATCAGCATCTCATACGTTGTGTCAGATGTCAGAGGCTATTTCGCATGAAAACGATTTGTCTAGCTATAGTGTGTACGTGTCTCTACCCCCAAGAGCGTAGGAAGCAGGGGCTGGATGCGTCAGCCCCAGACAAATTTGTGGGGCGGAAGTATACTTCAGCTCCCTCCCCACTTTCCAAGGAAACCCCCTTATTTGTCTCTTCTGTAAGAAATTTAAAAAATATGGAGTAATTTGCCTTAAAATTTTTCCAAAATGATGCACCAATTTGCATCTAGGGACCCTCAAATTTCCAAAAATTTTCAAACGGGAGTGAGACACCCCTCCCCTAGACACCTCATTCGTCGAAGCAAGCCGGTCATGCCCCGTAACAAACCCTATATAAATTATCTCTTAATTACTGATAAGACATATTACAGTTTTTTGAGTGGTATCAATGTTTCTGAAGGAAAGAATTTTAACTTTCATAATAAACCCCTCAGAGGACAACTGCTACCAGTGTCCTTGAAATTAAGGTTGAAAAAACAAAGGCTAACTTGGACCATATATGGTATGTTCATCTTTTGATATCACACATTTGCATACTAAGCTCATGTTTATTCATGATAGAGGTGTGAAATAGAAATAACCCTGTAAAATGGTCAATATTTGATGGCTTTTAATGGGAATTGTGGCTATTTTCTAGACTTTTAATGCTTGTTACATCAAATATCGAACTATGCTATTTTTATGTCACACAACCTTTAACGTTTTATAGCTAAAACAAGGGATACAATTGTTGGGTGCAAAATTAGTTTCTTAAGGTGACACAATACAGTATGACCGTATGTCCCACATTTCTAAATGGATGCAGGTATAGAAAGAACCATTTCAGGCAGTCTGGGAGGGACTTTGAAACTCCTTTTTTCGCAGCCGTATGGCTAACCGGTAGTATTCGTATATAGGCAAAGACATGGTGCCATAGGCGTACGAGGCGGGGGAAAGGGGGCAGGGGGCAGACTGCCAACCAAAAATTTTCTGAGGTCAAAAATTCGGGCACAGAATTGGTAAAATTACGGCAGAGATGAAGAAAAAGTAAAAAGATTGCCCAAATTTCTTCTGACTTCCCGAATTTGTGATCGAATTCCCGAAAAAAGTGCAAAAATTTTCGCGCGCTACGCGCGCGTGTAGTTAGTTCCCAGCATCACCTCTTTGAGGCTCTCGAAAAGGCTCTGACATGTACAGTACTAATGACTTCCATATCCAAATGTCATAAAATATTGAGTAAACTTGCTAATGGTATATGTAGTCTAACAATTTACTGTTCACATACTTCACGTAGTGTGGTTCTAACTTACCCCAAGAACTAAGTAAAAAATTCACTTAAACAAGCCAGATGAAAAGATTTCATAAAAAAGTAGAAATTCTTGGAAATATATCCACCTCAAATTAAGCAATAAATATGTAGCGCCATATTGAATCTATCCTACCTTACGTGAGAAAAAATTTTCCAAAGGGGGTCCCCCTCCCCTTATACCCCTCCTCAGGACGGCGATTCGCCTGTGCTGAAAATCCCTCCCCCGTCTTTGGAGATGCATCCTTGTCCTTGACTTTGGGCAACTTTTTTGAGATTCTGGCAAAAGTTTTCTGCCGCCCCCCAAATTGGAAGAGTCCCGTATGCCTAGGCATGGTGCTATGCACGGTGCTATGCACATAGGGAGTAAATTATTAAATAACCGTCGCGAATAGCTCATGAAAATTGATTCCAACCCTCCGGAATATAATACCTCCTGCCCATTCTTCAAACCGGTTCCCTCTCTGCGTCGAGAGAGGTAACGAATGACTATTATTAGATTTGCTTAGCAGTTCTGGCGCCGGAAGGTGGCAGTGAGCTATGCTCCATTGGAGAGGCCTGCTACCACCCCCATCGGGGGAGTACATATAGTTTCGGCAAGGAACCTCCAGGGATAGGATATGAAGTACTTGATTTTTCCTCTTACGTAGAGCATATTCTTCTGCAGTAAGAAAAGTTTCTGGTTCATCATCGTTTAGGTAACTGATCTCCTTTGAAGGGGCTTCGGGTTGCCGCACCCCGAAGGAAGGACCCACCCCGTCGCTCTGATACTGACATCAAAACTGTACCTAAGTATTCCACTTTAAAAAGAGAAAAATACAGATATTTGTGTTGGGTCTCCATCAGTTTCTTTTCATGATCAATCAACATTTTTATTTTGTGCAAAGACTTTTGAATCTAGTTTGACAAAAGATTTCTCTAATATTTGAAAAAATCCTTGTTAAACTTTCCTAAGTTTTTGTAAAGCGGAGATTTACTGTTGAATGACATGCCGCATCTTAGCTGCTTCTCAAAGCATTTTCATTGATTCGTAGGTGTATAAAGGTATTACAGGCAAAAATCAAAAACCTATCATTGACAAGTTGTTCATAGTAGGTGTCAGCGAGCTCACTCAACATTGGGGGAAACTTCATCAGTGATCCATACCCTCTGTTCATGGATAGGGATGTTACAACTTGCCCGTGTGCCAGCTGAGTTTATACTTAATAAGTTGCATTGAGTTTAAGTTTTAGGGGACCATGCTAAGATCCATCTGTCCCATCCTGAACACCTGATTGCTTTGTACCGGTCGTATCTTCATTTCTGTGTATCGGACGTTACAGAAGCTTCCGGGAAGATTATACCAAAAGATACTGTGTGCTCCAGTCTCCCCAAAGTTTCCATTCAGATTGGAATTACTGCATTTGTAGCCTGCTGACGATTTATAGCAATAGCTATTAGTATAACCAGCCGTGTACCACCACCCACCTCGGTGGATGGCTGCACAGTGGTAGCTGCTGGAGAGATCATTGTCCTGGTCGTGTGTGCTAAAATGATCTCCTGAATTCCAATTCATAGAATTATATCCTAGGAAAACAAAGAAGATGGAAAGACTCGATAACAAGATAAGTTGTAGTAAATAAAGGTAAGAAGAAAATACCAGAACATTACTTTATAATGTCAGTGGTATATCCTTAGCTAGCAAAACGTAAATCTTTACATTGATTTCACTTGCCCCATTTAATTTAAACGATCCTACAAAATCTAAATCAGAAGGCCTCATACTCTGTTCCTCAATTGATATGATATAAACTTTTTATCGCCATTCATTGGGGTTGTCAACAGTGACATCACTTCATGTGAGATAAATTATCGAATCACAATTAAAGCAAACCAATTTCGCCTGCGTTTCTGCCAATGTTCTGTATCTTTCAACGTACTGCACTATGTGTAGAGTCCACTAATTAGTTATCAGCGCAGATGATACCGGCATGCTTTTATCCCAAATTTCGATATTTCTGGGTCTTATAGTAACAGCCTTTCAGTTAAAAAATGACAAGCATTGATGGACATAAAAGCTTCTTTGAATTGGAGGTTGATTCCACTTTATCCGCAATTCGGTATGCAACCCATCAAGCAGGGAAGCTGCCATATATATATATATATATATATATATGCCTTTGCACATCATTCCTACATAATTATATCTCTCTTTACGCCATCAGTGCAAACTTAGCGCAATTATTCATACAGTAAAATTTGCGCATTTTGATCCACATGTATGTCATGTTCAGAACCGTGTTGGCGCAATAATTTGCCGGACAGCAAGCACTGAGCAAGCTCTTGGGGTAGGAAGATCATAGTATCCTTGAGCTCCTACAACCGCGAAGACTTTTTGAAAGACTGTGAAGCCATTTGCCACTGGTTAAAATGGAAAATTCAGGGTTCCTTATCCGAATAAAATTGTCAACTGCGTCTTAGAATTGAAAATTTCGAACATTTTGAGTTTTCATTAGGACAAGTACAAGTGAGTTGTCGGACCTGCTGACCATTGTCGGGTATCATATACTTATCATACTCACAGAGGCCCCTGAAGAAAATAGAAGGGACATGTAATCCTTGTCCCCCATCTCGTGGTATCCCCTGGTTAAGAAGACATACGGGCAAGATTCATGGGATGATTTAGTCTAGCATTTAGCTGAGGTCCGGTTAAGGAGATCACTAACATGGCTTCACTAATGTATTTTGACGATCTTTTCTTGATTTTGAGCATAAGAGCGCATATCTGGAGCTGCAAAGGCTGCAATCCTACTAAAGCAACATGCCTTAATATATATGCCTTAAAGACATGTGTATCAATATGTTTCTATGAGCTTTTAAATATGTGCCTTTTGCTGAGATTAAATTACGTAATCTTTCCTTGACTGTTGGTTAGAGCTTTTCGGACAGCCATTCAAAGCAATAATATAAGGGTGCGATAACCGATGAGCGTAAGAGTACAATTTTATTGTTAACTCATCATAAAAATATCAAACCCATCTGTTTTAATTTTAAAGAGAAATGGATAGGATGGCAGCACGTTGTTCTTTTAGTATCTCGTGCCTGCAAAAATCAAATAAAATGATATTGACAGTGCATTTTGTCCTATTTTTTAGGTTTTTTGCCTAACCTATGTAGCAACAGAGTGTTAAAGCACTTTACAGGCAGTATATTGTATAAATACCGTGAATTGGGATAACTGAGTGGTTTGCTAGAGTCTAGTAGTAAAGCCAAACACAAAACTTATTTTCCTTTAAAAAAAAGTTAAGCGCAAATACTTTGTTCAAATATAGCTTAATCACACAAACTTAGTGTCGGCTTGCTTATATTAGACACAAACACAAACCTATATAATGAAAATTTGGGAAATAAAATAACATCTATGGCTTCTGAAAAATAAATTCTGAAACCCTACTCACTATATGGTTACCGCGTGGCTCCCCTTTAAAATTGACGAAAAGGAAAGAAGCCACTTTTATTTTTTCTTCTTTAGAATTTAACTTTTCTTAAGGACGATTTCAACCCCAAATAAAAAAAAATCCCGATCATTGCAATCCTGAACAATTTGCAATTTTCTGGGGTGGGGAAGGGTTTTCTACCAGGAATTGCAACCGTTTCACATTTTCTTAACAGAAACTGTCCAAATTATGTGATGACCCTCGTAAAAATTGCCCGGGAGGAAGGGAATTTGCTCGTTGAAAAAGAATGTACTGACGGGTATTCACCCTGTGGAGATGGCAGGTCATAATCAGCGAAAGATAGTAGTTGTACGAGTTCCAATATGACATAAATTAGACCTGACCGAAAATACAAATCACATGTTATTTATGAAGTTTTCACTTAAGTTCAATTTAGGGAACCAACGCTTACCTGAATCTCCACTGTAAGTTCCCAATCCAACTAATTTATACTTTGTACCCCCGTCACTTATTCTGAAGAGAGTGTAATGGGCGTAGCGAGACTCTAAAGAAGAACTCACAAGGTCTATGCGTAACTCGATATCTTTCTGGTTTGTCAGGTATGCCAACTTCTCATTGCCAAGCCAAAAGTCACGATGTAAAAAGCCGAAGCCATCCTTATAGTCAACCCAGTTTCTATGAAAATTTACATCACCGTATCTACGACGTTGAAATACCTGCAAGGCAATATAAAATGTCGCAAAAAGCACATTAGAACTTTCCTTTTCATACATCATGCTTATGAACGTACGATGTCTTAATCCTTTTTGTCTGCAAATATTCTGTAAGAGATTATAAATACATGCTTCACAGAGTTTGAATACACTGAAAATGGGTAGTGCCTTTTCAACCACTTGTACTTAATGGGTTTACTGGGGATGGTTATATCTATTGAAGTCGACGAGGTATTTGTCCCATAACTCAAATGCATTTTCTTGTGAGTGTTAATTAGGTTTTAAATGATAACACTTTTTATGGCATAGACACAAAGCATCAATGATAGAACCTCCGATCGATGAAAAGAAAAGCAAGTACTACTCAATTTATGAAGAGGATGGCGTTACGTATGTGTCAGGGCTTCTGCTCGACATGCAAGACTTCGACAAACCGAACAAAGTTTTAACCTACCGTCCAACCGCCACCATCGATCGTGTTGTTACAGAAAACTTCAAAAGGCTCAGAGTAACCGTCTGGCTTGATGAGATAAATTCCGTGAGTTGTATTAGTGCACCGATCGTATACTTCCTGACAGTCTCATGGATAATCTGCTTGCTGATAGTAAAAGTATGAAGCATCTGGGGACGAAGGGAAACGAAAACGTACTTTTAGATCTTACAACATTTAGGACTTCAAATAATTTTGAAAAGCCCTGCTTTTTCGGTTACAACCAGCTTCTTTTGGCAGTTTATACACCTTTCATGATCTCATGGGATACGAAATTCAGTAATCTATTAACGTTTTCTACACCAGAAAAAGGCATAAAGGCCACCCAGCCTAACGTTTGAAATCTTTCTTCTATAGTGACTTTATCTTCTAATAATGAAAACACTGCTTGGCTCGTAACTTTTATTTTTCTCTGAGTAAAACTGAAGGGAGGCTTCAAGATTTGAGAAAAGGCTTGGGAGTATAGACTCGAGTGACGGAGTCAAGATTCAAGTGTAAGATTCTTGCCTAGTGAGGGAGACCAGTCGCACATATAGTCCTTATTCAGTTCAGAGCAAAAGCGACCATCACAGGTGATTACAAGACAACTGCAAGTCAAGAGCAGGTTTGGGGCACATTCAATTTTTGCGAACGTCACAGTTGGTCGCTGACAGCCAGCAGCACGTTATTATGCTCTCTTACTGCAGCTGGCTTAGCAGAGATTGCCCTCCGTATGCACTAGGCTTGCAACCTTTGCTAACAACTAGTAGTAGATATTTTACCAATGAATACTCTAGTTCTCGAATAGAGTGGATAGCCAGGTGAAACACAACATATACTCAATGTTTGTAAAAATTGATATTAGTTTATTTTTCAGGCCGTTAACGCTGGTTTTCATGAGAATAACCATGTTTTCGTGGTTGATGTATCAACCATGTTGAGTAACAAATTTCTTCTAATACCTGAAAAAATGATCGACTTCACAAATAATACTGAATGAGGAACGGCAGAAACAACAACGTAATAAACTAAAATCTTATCTTAGTAGCTGTACGACAGAATTTCTTTACTCACCGTCTACATCCCTTCTCTCGCGTAACAATAACTGATCATTAACTACATCGGAATTCTGTGAAAAAATGCATCAAGCCAAGACAACATATTACAGTATCTGCGAATTCAACTGAAGTAAAAATAAACTGAGGACAGCCTTGTATTGAAGTTTAAAGACTGTAAACGCGGAATTAAAGTAATAAGAGCAGAAAAAAAGCCTTTTAAATCACCAAAATTATTATTTACGCACGAGATGCAGACAAGATTTTCCATTCTTACTACAAATGACTTGTGTCATATTATTAGTTAACTTACATGCCCCATATATAGAAAACTTTTAGTAATCAAGATTAGGATCTAAATCGTTCAACTCCAGAATTTTTGGAATTTTTATATAATTTAGACATATTAAGATAAAAATCAAACAGCAAACTGTTAGGGAGCCTGGTCCCCACCCTAGCTCCTTCCCCTTTAGGGAGCCTTAATAATTGTTATAAAATGCACAGAAATGTAACAGTAATTTTGCAACTGAGTACTGGTTTATTTGAGCTATTCGTTATCATTTTGATACTAATTATATTAGTCAAAGAAATATTTTCAAGCTGAATTTATTAAAGTAAACACACTTAAAACGAAGGTGTAATTTTCCACAGCGACATAAATTAAAGTAACGAGTGGGCTTTTTTATTTGTATTTTAACTGAATTATAACTCTCAAACTGCCAATTTGCCTGTGAGTGCAGGTGTGTTGACAGACTTCTCTAACTTTTTAAAAGATGTGTTAAGCAAAAGTATTATGCCACTCTCTAACGAAGTTATTCAAATCTAGAGTGAACGTTTGGTTACAAACTTTGCATTATTACGAGTTGCACAAGTTGTCAATCGTACAATCAAAGAACAATTTCTTGTTGATGAGCATGACAAGGTAGGTAGATTTGTTACAAAGAAAGCAGCGGCTATTGCGTGTTTCAGCGGCCATTGCCTGTTATTGTTTGGATACGAGAATGGAATAATGTTGAACACTCGTTTGCCGTATTTAAGTCACACATGAATTTTATTGGCTTTGAATAGCAAGTATTGTGTAAAGCCGTGTCGAGCCCCTTCAAACTCTGCTAGTAACACCTGCCTGCTTTGTCTAACTATTTAAAATTAGTACAGGATAGATAAGTCAAGACAAGATGTTGGGTAAATGATTTTTTGGAAAAACTAGGCTACGCCGAATTTGAATTTAAGATGGGTAAATATTTCTTTTCAAATGCCCTACAACCATGCCTGCTATGCATTGCGATAAAAGGAAATTATATTAAACAAATAGTTCCGATGTACTACCGCAAGAGTTACGAGTTATTTTTTTTTTCTTATTTCTTATAAACTCTAAATTTTGTAACTTAAATTTATTTTCAAATATGTTCTTAAATAACATATGAGAAGTTAGGGAAGAAAAATTTACAAAAATCTTCACCAGAAACAATGTTTTTCTTTTCAAACTTAAAACACTAAAAATACGATGGGATAGAATATTACAAAGCAAAACAGAACGGTTAAATCGGGGAGACAATTGGACAAAGAATTAGGGACGATAGCAGCTTATGGGCATTGTCACGCAAGATATTTTCTGATTGGCTGCTGGTATTGTATTGTATCGATTGTATCCTTTGTTAAGGTTAGGGATTATTTAGGGATTAGGGTTAGCTTTAGCCAGTCATAAAAATTCTTCCGAGACAGTGCGCATTGGTCCGACGATAGGTATTAAGTATAATACGGTATACACTGAATTTTCTTTTATGGTAAATCATTCAACGTGTGTCTATTGCTTAAAGGAATAGTTGTGTGGCATAGTAGCCTAAAGGAGCCTTCAAAGGACTTGGATTAAACGGATATTTGTAATGTCGAAAAAATATGGGTAGGAAATATCCTTAGTTAACGACTTTCTACCTAGTGTAAATTTATTTATTAACGTCCTTCACCATAACCCTCTTAAACGGTCTGGTCAAATTTGAACCGAATCTGAACAACCGACACCGACCCCAAATTGGATCGACATTTGTCCAGATTCGGCAAAAAAGAGCAGAATATATTTTTGAAACCTTATAAAGTCAATTCTTTGACCAGATACAGAATCATACCTTTTAGTGTGTTTGTCTATTTAAAGCAGAATTATTGTGATATGGGAAGAAGATGATGTGTTCCTGTCTCTGATCACATGTACGAGTTCTAATCCTTTGCTAAAATACGAACACAGAACTTCACACTAACATCATTTCGGGCAGTTAATCAATGAGTACGGATTCATGCGTACAGGAGCAAGGGTACTGTTTTTATTTTTGACTAAGAGGACCAGAATTTTAAACCGAAATGTTAAAATTTGGACAGTGCTTCACATTCACATCATTTGAATACAAGTAAGTTAAAAAGTAGATATTTTCATAGAAGAAACTAGGGTAACAGGTAAATGTGCAAAAGTAAGTGATTTTCCTTAAAAAAATCGTACGCTCACGTTTTAGAAAAACATATCTTCGTATAACTAACGTTTTTAAACTCTAACTACATCAGTGTTTATCCAAACAGTTGGAAAACTTCAGCTCTGTTTTAGTCCTAGGCGAATGGAATGCATCCCCATACAATTTGCGTAAGCTAAAGGTTTTTTTCCAGAATCTTACCCTTACTAATATCGGTACAAACAAAGCCTTCAAATTTTTGGTTATGTTTTATAACACATAAAATCTGGGAAAAATCTGTTGACATTTGGGCCAAAAATTCGGGCTTTCGAGGACAAAGTTTACCTGTTAAGATTTTACCCTGAAATTGTGGAAGTTTTGTCCAAACTTAGACCGATTTTCGTCTTAAATCTACCACTGGCTGGCTATTGCACAATTTTCTGGCGGTAAAACCACCTATTTTTAAAACAGTTTCTTCTCATTTAAGTCAATTAGAGTTTGAAACAATAATATTTCACCCCATAATGTAGTTTGTTTACTCATTCCTTTGATTTTTTTGCGAAATAACTTCTCCTCCCAGAAGTAGCCTTCCTATGTTCTTAGTTGTGGGTAACTGACAAAAACTTTAAAAGGAACGTTACTTCTACACTAATCTTTAAGGCAATGGTCAACATGAATCAAATATTTATTTTTCGTTAACGAAGATCGCACTGTAAGGTTGTATTTTCACGTATGCTTCACGAAAGCTTAAGTATAAGCAAAAGTAAATTAATAAACTACATTGTGAGGAGAACAAGTTTTAGGTAAAGACTTCGCAAACATTTGCTTTTGCGAAACTGATCTTGCAAGTAAAGGTGGTTTCGCCTCAGCATTATCAATAGTTATAAGAAAAGGACATGTTTCGCAAGATTTGGGTTAGTTGTATATTTTTTTTTCATTTATTATAGACGGTGTGTAATGCATCCCTTTGAATTTTAATTCAAACAAAATCGAAATCAAACGTAATGCAAAGGCATGAAAACATAGTGATGAATGTTCATGCCAAACCAATTCTTTCGGCACTACAATTTGAATGGATTTCAGTTTCAAACGAGTTTAGTTGCCTCATAACTGAAATTGAAAGTCTGAGCAAAATTTAGCTAGCACTGTTCATCAGACGGTATACTGAGAGTGGGATTGATGGTTTACGCTTTACACGTTAGCCCAAGCAATACTTAAGTTTACCATGACGTACAACATTGTGTCACCCCACTAGCATGAGTGTTCTATTTTCGTTATTAAGGTTTAAGTGTTGGAGGAGCAAAACTGAAAATATTTCACAGCTTAAGTAATTTTCTGAAAGCAATTAGACAGATCCAAACAGTTTTTTCTAATAACAAATGAACGCATTTTGGAAAAAAAGTTAACTCAATTTGAGGAACATTCAGAAAGTCGTACTCACCATTTGGCTGGCTGCTGAAAATCCAACACAAATTAAAGAAAAGATATAGCACTGAAAAATGAGCACCAGTAACTTTTGAGAAGACATAGTCACAGCTTATCTTCAAGCGAAACTTTATACTTCACTTCTCTGCAGAGTCCCAGAAATGACTGGCTGCTCACAATGAATCATGTAGAAGCTTCTAACTTCTCAAGTTTTCAACGCAAAGAAAAAAAATTAAAGGAAGCCGTAGGGGATCATCAACATTTGCTTTCTGCTAGTTAATGTACAGTACTGATAAAAGTTTAGCATTGCAACCGTACAAATGTTTTACAGTTAAGAAGCCATTTTTGGAATGAAAACTTAAAATTACAGCCACAGTAATTGATTTTTAATTGAAACATAATGGGCAAGAGTAAATTTTTGACAAGTAAAAAGAAGTTTTCATTCCCTTCCATACAATAAAATGACATTTTTTAATTGATTGACGAAAATAATAATTGATGGCAGCTGAGGTAAAGTAGAGACAATCGTTTCCTCCTTAACAGGATATTAATTACACAGCTGCAGCGAACGTGGTCAAGAAGAGAAACGTATGAATCTCCATGCGGAAGGAAAAAACAAATAAACATGTCATATAATTTTCTAAACAAAATATTTATTACCACTGTGCTGTCTGAATAAAATATTGAAAATATTTTCAACAACGGGTGAAAATTAATATCTAATTGCCGACAGAACGTATTAATGATTTTATCCTAAAGGTTTAAATGCCCCAATATAATATAAAGAGATGGGCGTCGACATAAATTGGCATAGGGGGAATTCCATTGGATTCCTCAATTTGAAGCTTTCAAAAAAACTTTCATCATTAATTCCACCTCCATTTTTCAACTGGGGTTAACAGTACTGTATGGAGTATAGACACATCATGAAGAATGACTTCTGATAGTGGCTCAGAAAGTGGTAGGGAACCATGAAAACCGTCAAGCGTCCCTCGTCCTTTCCAACGTGCTCCGGAACAAAGTAGGAAGCTCCCTGCCCGGTGAAAAGGGGCTTGCTGAAGGGTAGGGGAGGATACAAATGAAAAAGTATATCTATAGAGTGCTTTAAAATAGTAGCAAAACAACTTATGGGACTAAATAGAATCAAAATAAGGTAAAGAATTGAAGTCTTCAGGGAAACCCTGCATGAGTTATGTAGTAAATGGAAGGCCTACTGTGCACTGTCCATTTAGCACAGGTTGAACTGCGGTTCTGGAATATTTAATTAATGCTTACGTGAACGGCCTAAGAGTGAACTTATAAGTTGACACAGAGGCTTGTGGAATTATTTATAAGCCACAGGGGGGGGGGGGACCAGCACTGCAAAGGTGGCAGGGGGGGGGGAAGAAAAGATGATAATACATTTCAGAAATCGGTGCAGTCATCAAATATTGGTAAAGTGTGTAGTCTACAATAAGACTCTTCGCAATCTCGACTGAGCATGCGCACATCTTGAAAAAACGGGGATAAACAAACACACTGTCGCAACTACAACACGTGCCAAGAAACTGCGTTTATTTTAGAAGACATTCAAATCATGATGCCTTTTAGAACAGCCAGGAGTGTAACAAGTGTTTTCATAAGTTTTATTGTGTCTTGAACAACATGAACATCCTCTTCTTGGCCTTAAAATGGTCTAAGTGAAAGTGTATTTCGCATACTATGTATGGCGATTGCGGTGTGTTTATCTTCCTTCCATCCAACAATTCCTTGCGGCAATTGTAACATTGCAAGAAAGCTTATTCCCGAGTCTCTTCAATCAGGCTTTACATTACCTGTAAGAATGAAACTTGCTGCGGGAAAGCAAGAGAGCGGTAGGGAGGGGAGGGGTATGATATCTTCATTTTTGAGTGGAGTATTCCAATCGAAACAAATTAATACGAAGTGAAAAACAAAGAATGGGATTAGGAAAGTGGCATAGATGTAGCCATTGAATTTATCCGGACTGCCACGTTATTCAGGCTGCCAAAGTATTCAGCATGCCGTGTGTTTCTTATTACATCTCACAAGTGAAGTTAGTTAGTTAGTTAGTCAGATGAGGTTTTACGGCCAAGTTTCACAAATGAAAGGCGGTTTGGTAAAGAGCTTCTACCTTGTATCACGTTCAAAATGTTTTGTATGTTATATAAAAAGGAGAAATGGGTGAAATTATGTTCTTTTAAAACCCATGCAAGTAAGCATAATCTACACTGAGATTCACAGAATTTTCTGGAAAACAACCACACTGCTCTCAGATGGGCAATGAGATCTGACCTAATACTTTTACTTCACTCGAAAAACGTCCGGACAAAATATAAACCAAATTCTAATCAAAGGGACTCTTACACAAATCCGGGTCATTTTGTAGTGAAAAATTTCGGATAAAAAAGATCCAATCTGGATCATTTATTATCCTAATCTGAACAAATATATGATCCGAATTTGTGTAGGTGTCCTCCCGATTCGGACTTGGTTCAAATTTTATCCGGATATTTTAAGGGAATTTCCTAGCAACAACTGTACTGCTACATTAAAGCTGAGCTACCCCTTCTTCAAAAAGTGCTGTCCTCTTTCTTTTCAAATTTAAATAAGCCCCTAATTTTATAATTGTTTCGTACGGATCCTTAACATGATAAAGAATTTGTATTTTAAGAATACTTTCATTAAGGGTCCTAACCATATCAAAATATAATGCTGCTACATATTGTTGCTTAGAAGCTCACATTATTGTACGCTAGATAGATTTGTTAGTTAGTTAGATGAGGTTTTATAGCCCAGTTTGTAACCAATTGGTTTAAGTCGGGCCGGCCACGGCCTTTTTTCAGTTGTGGGTTACTGGTTTGTTTTCTCTACTCCATTGCTTATGCTAAGCACCAAGCACAATGGTACTAGGTTCTATTTTTAAGGTCTTTAGTATGACCAGGCCAGGATTCGAACTCCCGACCTTCTGTCTGCAAGACGGATGCTCTAACAACTTAACCATGCAGTTGGTCTCGATATGCTAGATAGATAGAAAACGGTGTTGTTCAAACATGGATGGCAGCTCTTTGTCAAACATTTTGGTTAGGCTCAAAAACTCTTGAACACGTATTTGGTAATGGGAATTGCTGTTGTGTTTTTAACATTAAGTGCAGCAGCTCATTCAGCACTGCCACAAGTAAATAATTAAAGATAGGAGACGGTACGAACTAGGCTGGGCGGGCAACATTTGACGAATACTTCACTATGATTAAGTGAATATTACAGGGCTCAAGGACAACTTGCAGGTCGATGAAATTTCCCTTCCGCCCACCAAAATATCTAACACCCTCTTAAAATCAATGCTCTCGTTTTCAGTTGCTCCGATGGGAACAAAAATACCTTTAATTTAAAATAATTTTCAGCCTGCAAATTTTATGGATGCCCAAACAATTCATACAGTTTTGCCTTTGTTTCATAACATCACATTTCCCTACAAATTTTTCAGAGACGTTACTCCAAAATAAAGGTGGAGAAAGTTCGGATCAATAATTCATGCTTTTACAACATATTTTATATCAGTTGATTTTCATTTCATTTGACACTGGTCCTTTATAAGTAAAAACAAAGTTGGACATGCAAACCCGGGCCCCTTTTCTACACACAATATACTTTCCAAAATGGCAGGGACAAGAGTGAGATTTAAGGCAAAATTTTGTTACCTTTAACCTCTTTTGAATTCATCAGTCATTAGTGATACATAGCCAGCCTTCTAACCAAAACGAAATAAAATTTAATTTGTTTTTTATTCTCTGGCTAGTAGACGTAAAGAAATAAGTCTAGAGTACTTTATTTCCGCTTATCTCCGTAATGCATGATTTTTTAAACCTTGCCTCTTGGTAAAACCGCACCATTTTCCCTTAACCAAGCTAAGGACCAGTGAGGGGGCAAATGACTTTGCCTAGAGATACAAATATCAGTGATTTCCAATCATGGTGCCATTAATTGACCATTGTAAGCGACACTTATCTTTATTTGAATCGTCAGACAACCGGTATTGGCAGTTCCATAGAGTCGGTTACTAACCGTCGCTTTTGTGAAGTCTTCGTCATGAGTATAGACCTTATACATATGACGTCACCAAAGGAAAAGTGACCCTTGTTTGGGTGCAAGCCCGTATCATTGCAAGTTACACCAAAAATACGGACAGCTGATTTGCCAACTAATCGCGTACGCTCCTAAGTTTACTACACGGTAGTGCGAAATTTACTACATGCGTGCCATGTGCTTCATTGTTTGTCTCTAAAATGACGTCCGTGACGTCAATGCATAATTCTATAGTAAATTATCACTTACACTGTCTGTATCATCTGAATAGAAGAGCGCACGAAACGAATTATTCATGACTTATAAATGTTGAAGCCGACGCATTCCTCCCTGCAAGCAGCAAGCCAAAAGAAGACGTTAAATCATATGGGGTGTTACACGCCTCAACTTTCCGTTTGAGTTACAGGTGATGCACTTAATTTTTAATATCTTATCTGAAAACCAAATATCTAACTACGGGGTACGAATTTTCTGAACGAACATTCGCATAAACTGGCTCATATCTCTTGGATACAACACTGCCTTACATTGTTAGTCGTGAGAGAGTATTACCATCCTCTTCATCAAATGGAACAGAAACTTGATTAGTCATTATTCTGTATTCTAATTAGAGAGGTGGTATGCCGGCTATATTTCGTGTACGGTTTGCCACATATAAGGAACATACCTTCTATTCTATGTGCTGATAGCGTATTAATTTCGAATTGAGCCCCCCCCCCCCCAAAAGTCAAAGCTCAATTTAACCATATTAACGAAGTCGATTTTATGATGTAATACATAGAGCCAGGGATCCAGCAGGGTCTGTAATGTGGATTTGCCTAGCACTGGAGTTATGGTAGGAGGAGGGGGTAAGGTTACCTTCAACTTCATATCAGGTGTCGAATGTGTACAACTCCTCTTTTGGCGTACATACTCTAACCGTGCAGGAGTAATACAAGTCTGCCGGGCGGGCAAGGGGTACGGGTGACGTCGAATATGGGAGTTGATTTGTCACTTCTAGCTGTGGCCAGTTACGACATTAGGACATGGCTTACTCAAGACAGTTCACATCTGGGATAGATCCTTCATTTGTCTATGTAGGTTACAGCCCTGAGAAGAGTTTGAGGGGCTGGGTGTCATCCTCAACTTTGAGAAGTTTTTGTTGATGTAAGGTGGCAGATAGTACAAAACAGTACTACCTTTACCAAACTTGAACTGATAAATATTTGGAAAATTGCCACTTTGTGGTGAATCATTCTTATATTGGACCAGGTTTGAAGACGCTTATCTTCGACTCCAGGCTTAGACCGACCTACCTGAAATCCATGAACAGCAGAATTGTTGACTCTAGTCGCTGACTTGGACTCGAGTCCGACTCGAGTGGTACTTTTTCTTGACTTGCGACTCGACTTGAACTGAAGCAAAAATGACTTGGCGACATTGAATGATAATGTTCGTCGCTAAGTGTGGCATGAATTTTGTACCACTGATAAAATTATCTAAGAACAGAAAAGCAAGCTTTTCTTCCCTTTATTTGAGATTGCAGAATGCCGTTTGTAAAACGGCTATGGCCTCTTGGCCAAGATCACGTGTAGTATCTGTTCTGTTTAGCCAGTTGAGAATGGCGCCATACATGACAGACCCATGATGTATAGGTCTAAATGTCCAGAGGTTGGTCACATTAAGTCTTTTGTCCTTTCGGGGACGTAGCTCAACACAACCCCTTCGGGAGTAACGTTTGGTCTCGCCCTCGGCTTCTTGCCAGATGGCTAATGGGGTTTTGGAGACCTTACTTCAAACCGAAGTCACTCCAAGAATCACAGCTGCTGAACCGCTCTGTAGCAACCTGCTCTTCCAGAGAGCTGAAGCCCAAATCTTCTGAGTGCTGAATCCTTCAGCAGTCTGGCCTGCCGGAGCTCTGAAATATCTCCCTTAATTGCGCTGAATCACTCAGCAGACTTGCCTGTCAGAACGCTGAAACGTCCACATTCAGTGCGCTGAACCCCGTAGCAGACGTGTCTACTAGACCACTGAAACATCCACCTTCAGTGCGCTGACACACTCATCGCCTCCGGGGAATGACACCCCTATGTACGAGAAGAGGGGGCTGGACTCACCAGCTTACACTCTGTAGGATGCTCCTCTAATAGTCTACGGACTAACCAAAATCACTGAGGGCCTTTTCACGTTGTCCTTCGATTCTCATTTCAGACTGTTGAACGACCCCTCCAGCCCTCAATCTAAGCAGCTAGTCCTAGCTCAAATTATGGTATACGATTCAGGGCCGGGTGACGGAAGCAGGGCCAGAAAGGGGAGGGGCAACTGGGACGTTTCTTGCACTTCAGCATTACAGGGTGACTAACTAGTAAACAGTAAGAGCTCTCTTTGCCTTTAATTAATCTTAACTAATTGATCCCTACCTCTTCTCGATTAAATTAATTTTACAATACAAATTCCTCACTACCGTGTGATTCTTTCCTTCTTCTTTGCTACTCCTACTTTTCGTGTTGTACAATTACTTCCCGCCCAGTTCTCCTTTTCTTTCAAGGTCATCTCTGTTGCACGTCCCTCTTATTTCGGCTCCTTACCACGAGTGAACCGTGCATCGCACGTATACGCTCCTGTTACCGCCAGACCGGAAATTACGTGGCCCGTTAAAGCTCGAGAAGACTTCTTTCTATTCTGGTACCACCTCTTGGTTAGGAAATTGGCGATAAATGCGTTACATAATAACTACCTACCTGGAATGCTAAAGATGATTCATGCACAATTTGCTGAATAACACTTTAAAAACTTAAAGGTCTAATTTAATAGCTAACTCCCTAACGTGGGATGCTAAGAATAATGGGATAAGACGTCTAGATTTATACCCTTTACGCCTGTCACGGTTAAAGGGTCGCTCTGGGATCACCTAGCAATGTGTCTTTTAAAAAGGAATCAATCCTAATCCCAAGATTAGTGTCACAGAAGCATACTATTCTTATCTAATTAGCTGGATATTTAAATTACCTGGATAACTAAACTACCTGGATAATGAGACTGACAGTACTTGCATGCATTTTGAAGCAAACGCAAAAGAAACAAAATTATGAATATTATATCTGTCTTACCATTAGCGGGCAAAATTAAAACATTCGAAAATTAAACATTGTTTTAATACGGTGTTTAAGCAACTGACAATCACAAAACAATGTTTTAATACAATTCTTAAAACGGAATGACCAATTTTTGAATAGGCAGGAAAATATGATTACAAGTAAATGCATCTGTAAAAATGGCCAAGACATTAGGTGCAGGGTCCTCCCTCGGGAAAATTTACATAAAATTATGTAATGTGTGGTTTTCACAAGAAGTGGCTTGTACGATGAGGTCAGTCATGCGAGTATAATTTTATTGTTAGTGACTGCTCGGGTTATGAGCAGTCTGTGAGTTGCAACTCTTCGAAGCGACAGGCTGAACTTGTACGGGAACACTAGCTTGGTTTTTGAAAAGATCGGAGGGAAAATTTTTGACGAATATACTGTTGTAAACTACTTTCTCATTTTTGTCAAATCTTCAGTCAGTCAGTCAGTTACCCTAGAAAAATTCACGATCCTTTAGCACATGGAAAGCGCAATGTTCTCTTATTAGGCCCATATCAAACTTTTTTTTTTTTGAAGAATTAGCTTTTAATTGTAACCAAATATTCTCTTATTTCCCTTGCTAATGTGTTTCATGACTTTCCAGAAACTAAATATTGTACACTGAAATTAAATAAAAGAGTTATTCTGTGTGAATCAAATAATAAAGTAAGGAAAGATATTTCTACTGATTACAAAAGGACCATTAATGAATAAGGACGGATACCAATATAGCCTTTACTTATTCAAATTGGGGTAACCGCATTTTCCTTGTAGATGATATGTATAATAATACTACATTTGGGACGTAAATCATTAAGCTCACTGTTGTGCAAGATCGAGTTATGAACGCAAGAGTCGGTGCACTGTTTTAATAAGGCCCAACATTTAAGAAATCTTTCATTTTATAATAGGCCTATACACTTCTAAACCAAATTTCAGCAATTAAAGCCCAACACTAACAGAATTTTAACACTATTATAAAGTACCTTTCGGGAGATAAACCTGGTGAAAGGTAACAATAGTCAAGAAATTTAAAACTAAAATTTCACTTCTAAGGACTTAAAGTGGGTGTGTGTGCGGCGGGTAATTCCTGCCCGTTTTGCCTATATTATTTCGGGTTTTACACAGAGCTAGACTGGGTAAGCAACATAACGTTGGCAGTACACGGACAACTTTGACGGCTCCAGGCTATTAAGTCAACGAAACAAACTGCTTTACGAAAACTGCAATCCCACTCCACAAAGAAAGACCTACAAACGTACTTCAATTCTTAATTGAATCCGACGTAATAAAAATTTAAAAGTATTAAAGTTTACTCCAACTGTCCAATTTAAACTTATCGCACTGCTTCATTGGTAGTTTTATTAGTACTTAATATAATTAAAGTTTCATCGGCCACTTTAAAATTCTAGCATTTTGTATTTTCTCTTAATCTTTAATTAACATTTCTTTAAAACTTTAGCAATGTTTCAGTCATTCTTGTTCACCGCATTCGTTACATCCACCTACTCAGTTTGGTCTGTAAGGATCAAACGACTGAGCAGCCAAGGACCAAGGACACTGCATTAGACGATTTCAAATACTCAGCAAGTCTGCATACGCCCGGGTCGCTGAATGCCATTTAAGTTTTGCAAGGGTAGTTCTGTGCTTTTACTCAACTCTTCCATTGAAAATTAGAACCGTACAATGCCTTTGTGTTTGATACTTTTAGTATATAATTTGCTAGTTCCTTCATTGAACCAAAGTCGTCTGCGTGAATAAAAAAAGTTATTTGGAGAAAGCTTTTAGTAATCTATCCTAGGTGCTCCAACGACAATAGGTATAGCTTCAAAGTAAGTCAAGTCGTCTCAGACCTTTTCACTAATATATCCTCCACAACAGCTGTTTTCCATTGCTTAATAAAACTTGTAGCGGCTAAAGCGCCTTTGCACTCTCTTTAATGATCTTTAGTACATTCAAGAGTACCACAGGCGTCATAGATGTCTATTGGAAGGCACATGGCTAGGTCGTGTGCAAAATCTGATATTCTCCACATTTTAGTTACACAGAGACTTGAAACCCAAACAATTAATTTTATTTTGTTGTTGAAGTTAGAATAAATGTCACCTATTTGTTTGTTCCGAGAGGGAAAAGAATATCCATATGTTATTGTAATATCTGCTTTGGGATGATAGGTGAATGACAGATTGAAACGAATATTCATTTATACTGGGGGAAAATTGCTTAAGAATTAAAGGGGGTTTCTTCCGTTGTGTAAATCCACAATTGCCAACTATGACGTAAACGCTGTAACTTGATTCAGTTATAAACCTTAGCCGCAAAAATTAATATGTCTGAGTTCACCTGTCTTACGAGAATAGATGTATTTGTATTGTTACAAATTATTTCACGTGCCAAGGTTGAATGTGAATACCAATATGGTGCCATGCAAACATTGGGCAATATCGTAAGAGTATGGATTATTTGTTGTTTGATGAAGAGAATCACCACCGATAGCATCATTTTACTCACTGGCGAATGTTTCTTTTCGACTACCGATTTCTTTTAATCCAGAATGTTTCCAAGATTTGCGAAAGTTTTATCTGTAAGCTGTCGAACATGGTACTGTTCTCTGATCCCAAAACTCAGTTTAGAATAAAGTGTAAATACCGTCAAACTGAGAACAAGAGCTGCACACAAAACGATAAAATATCCCATCGTTGTAATCCATTCTTCAGTAAATTAACAGCAAAATGGGAGTTCTTATGATTGCTTGGGATATTTATGTAACGGAAATATAGTAAAGTCATTT
>WURT03030522.1:0-15296 GCA_009936505.3 Holothuria glaberrima | reverse complement strand
ACGACCCTCCCTTTTCCCCCGACTTCACTCCGAATATCAAACACTGGTATTTCCGATGAAGTCGAAGAAGACTGTCTCATTGCAATCGGGACAGACAGTGAGGTTGAGAACAAAATTTAGCACACACCTTACCGACCCGTCTGCTATGTGACTGTGTTTTACTGTCGCGTAGCAGTCGGGTCGGTGCAGTATGGGCTAGTTTTTCACTTACTAAAACTCATTAAGTCGAAGGCGTTCGAGTTTCCTGTAAACTTTGGGGTACGTACATTTTGTCCTTTCAGTGATGATTGCGAAAGAAGTTCACTTTTCCGAATCCTTCTGTAGATGCAGTTCCTTGAAACATTACCAAATGGTCTTTAAAAGTCTATTTTTCGGCGCGCTTCGCTCGCAGCCTTTATGTCCACTATTTGTCCAATTATTAATTCAAGAAGGACAGAACGTGCCTTAGATTATTGCGACGTCCCGTGTGGCACCTTTTGTAATCCGAGTTCCCAACCCTCAAACCTGCTGCGTCATAAGGAAATCGAATTGCTGTTAGTCGATCATGATTATTATGCAACCAGATGCCCATTTGTTTTTAGAACTTAAAATGTGTAAATTATTGAACGCAAATCTTATTTCAAGGGTAGCATATGTATAGGGTTACCATCCGTCCCGATTAATCGGGATAGTCCCGTTTTTTTTTTTGAAAGGAAAACTGAGCGTCCCGGCCGGTAAGACAAATCGTTCCGATTTTCTCGAAAACGAATATACAGATATAGCTGTTATATTCTTTATCATATTTTTGTGTGCACAGTAAAAATCCTCATGTTTGATCACTGATTTTAGCCCGGAAGATAACGCTATAGCCCGAACTTCCGACCTACTCGTATTAGGCAAACAAAGCTAGTGAAATCAGCTTAAAATATTGCACCATTTGGCTTCTCCGCAGATACTAAAATCTAAATATGCCGGTCGGTGCCGGTCTTGCCCTACCAGGACGAAGAATTGCCGACCGCCGCAATCTGCTAAAGTAACTTTTCCGACTGGCACTTATTCCTGATAAAAACCCAAATAAAATACCATTATGGTCGAGGGATCGACCGTAAAGAAACTATTTCTTGGTCATAATTCGAGATCGGGGAAACCCAGTTCATAAAATTAGTAGGGCTGTGAATTTCCGTTTAATTTTTCATAGATTTTTTTTTTTAATTAAGAAATTTCAGAAGTGAGATCCCTATTTTAGTCCTTTTTACATACAGCTTAAAATACTCGGGAAGTGCCATTTCCGGCCGTCTGGGGTTTGCAAATTCCAAAACTTTTCTCACCTTAGACCCCTCCCCCAGGCAGGCGATCAAAGAACATACTGCGTTCCTCATTAGGGCAGAAATACACTCAAATATTGCACCATTTGCGATCTAGGCACCTTTCAAATTCCAAAAATTTTCCAAAGGGGAGGGAGACACCCCCTCCCCTAACACCCCCCAGGCCGGCGATCACACGACATTCTGCATGGCTCCCCTTAAAAGAAGTACTGTGCACGCATCGGAGAGGCATCCTGGCGTTCGAAGCATATTTTGAACGCTAGTGTTAAGATTCTGAACACTTTTTTCCATTGGGGAACGACGGATGCCTTTTTGAACATTTACCGTATTTGAACGCCTGACGAGTCTAGTGTTCAAATGCTGAACGCATATTGTTCAAATGCTGAACTCATAGTGTTCAAATTCTGAACTTCGGGTTTAGCTCCTGAAGTATAGTGGCTTGACGGGAGGAATTGCCTAACACATTTAAATTATTAGGAATCTTTGCACTGATTAATGTATCATGAACCAAAATATACCTATCCTGGAACTTAGACCGCGTGTTTGGTCTAGTGGTTAGAGCATCCGCCTCTCACGCGCCGGGAGGCCCGGGTTCGATTCCCAGGTCGAGTCATACCAAAGCCTCAAAAAATGGAACCTTCTGCCGTTGTGCGTGATGCTCCGCATAAGCAATGGAGTAAGAGAAAACAAGCCAGTGAGCCACAACTGGAAAAAAGGCCGTGGCCGGCTCTACTTGAACCAATTGGTTGTAAACTGGGCCGTTAAACCTCATCTTACTAACTAACCTATCCTGGAACTTAATTTTGTACCCAGAAATATGCTAAAACCTCAGAGCTTCCGAGGGCTTCGCCCCCTGCACCCCACAGGGGCTTTGCACTGGACCCCACTAGGGGGCGTTAGGCGGGCCCCTGGACCCCACCCGCTAAGGTCGTGCTTCGCGCTCGTTTTACGCATCACCAGATCTGTCGGCAAAACATGATCTCTACACCCCCTCCAAAGATCACACCTTCGCTACGCCCCTGCCTGTAGAAATAGAATCGTGTGCAAGATTGGTAGTAAAAGGCATCCAACTTCATTACATGGTGATATTGTGTGTAATAATGATGT
This sequence comes from Holothuria glaberrima, assembly GCA_009936505.3. Taxonomy (NCBI): domain Eukaryota; kingdom Metazoa; phylum Echinodermata; class Holothuroidea; order Aspidochirotida; family Holothuriidae; genus Holothuria; species Holothuria glaberrima. The sequence continues at coordinate 12,885 of WURT03030522.1, read as the reverse complement.
GCCTAAGACAGATCAAAAAGTCCAACAGTGATAAGTCTAAGTTAGTGATTAGTTAGATGAGGTTTTACTGCTCAGTTTCTTACCATTTGGTTTAATTCGGGCCGGCCACGGCCTTTTCCAGGTGTGGCTCACTGGCTTGTTTTCCCTACTCCATTGCTTGTGCTGAGCACCAAGCACAATGGCAGTACGTGCCTTTTTAAACGTCTTTGGTATCAGGCTCGAACCCAGGACCTTCCGGCTGCAAGTCGGATGCTCTTACCAACTGATAAGACTGATACGTCTAAGACCGATAATGTTACTTCTGTCAGCGGTAATTTACGTGTCACTCATCTGAAAGGTACTCAGGAGATTAACGAAAGTTCTTTAATTTTATCCGTATGGCTGTCACATCGTGATTCGCCTGTAAACGAAGTACTTACCTATGCCCTTCTGGAAACACAGTCTGATATTACATTTGTCTTAGATAAAGTCTCTGAGCAATAAGGGCTCGTGGGTACCGAACCTAAGTGTTGCTATCTACCATGGTTTCAAAAAATCAAACCATTGATGCAAACGTTTTCAAAGGTTAACGATAAGAGGATTAAATAGACGAAGATTGACCTCCCAGTAACCTTTTCCAGAGCAATGATTCCTGCAAATAGATCATATATCCCAACACCCGAGATGGCTTCTCAGTGGTCTCATTTACAGCACATCGCCTCTGAGCTATTGCCCATACAGGATTGCGAAATAGGTCTCTTGATTGGATACAACTGTCCTGAGACCTTTTTACCCAGGGCAGTGATATCTCTCATCATTGCCGTTCCATTTGGACAGAAAACAGGCATAGGATGGGGGTATTGTAGAAATTATTGATCCAACTCAAGTAGAAGGAAGTTCTTGTGACCCAATATGTGTCAGTTATAGAGTTCTTACTTACGAGGCCCCTTTTCCTACACCGTAAGGACCCGAGTACGTGAATAGCCCAAGGTCGAGGTAGTGCGATTAATATTTGTTTCTAATTGTCCTCAATCAAGGGGATTGATCCTGTTCAAGTAGTCAAAATGTTTGAACAAGACTTTTCTGAAAAAGAGTCTCAATGTAAACTCTTACTCACAGGACCATGTTTCATTTCTTGGTAAGATGAAAGGATTTCATATCTGTAGATGGACATAACGAAATGCCTGTGCCATTTAAGGCATCTGAGCCAAAGCTTTCCAATAACAAAAGAACTAGCATTTTTTGTTTGAAATGTCTTAAACAACGTATAAAATCCGACTCTTAGTACAAAGTTAGGTTAGAAATGTTCTTCAAGATCTGTTGAACAAGGGTTATGCGGAGAGGGTATCTGAGTCAGAAGCCATGCGTAATGACGGTAGCGTAAGTTATATTTCACATCATGGGGTATAACACCCAAAGAAACCCGATAAACTGAGAGTTGACTATGATTGTAGTGCCAAGTACAAAGGGCAATCCCTTATATCATCTACTTCAAGGCCCACATCTTACTAATACACTTATCGGAGTTTTATGCCGTTTCAGACAAAGAACTTAACGCATTTATGTGCGACAATGAAACAATGTTTCACCAGTTGAAGGTGAACCCCCAGCACAGAGACGTTTTACGATATCTGTGGTTTGAAAACGGAAATCTCGACTTAAACCCTGCAGAATATCGAATGAATGTTTATCTTATTCGTGCCACTTCTTCCCCAGGTGGCTCCAGTTTTGGATTGAAACAGGGTTGTACTGAATACGAGAGTGAATACGGTTCTGAAGTAGCACATTTCATCCCGACTAATTTTTATGTTGATGACGGACTTGAGTTCTTGCCTACCGACAAAGAAGCAATTAGCTTGATACGTAAGACGAAAGCACGACTCTTTCAAAAGGTCGGTCATAGGTTACATACATTTTCTTCAAAATCTAAGACTTTTATGAATCACCCACCCCCCTCTTGAAGATCATTCTAAGGGCTTGAAACACATCAATTTGTCACATGAAATCCCACATCGAGAGGGCCCTAGCGGCTTAGTGGTGTGTAGAATCGGACACATTCTAATTTCGAATTTCCCTGCAAGACAAACCACTTACGAAAAAGGGTATTCTATCCACCGTAAGTTCAATTTAAGATCCGTTAGGGTTCATATCCCCTGTCGTATTAGTCGGGAAACAAATTTTGCAACAAATGTGAAGCGAGGACTCTGGCTGGGATAGCCCCCTTCCCGAAAGTCATAGATTTCATTGGGAACATTGGAGAAACAATCTGTACTTATTAGAGAAGCTTAAAATTAACAGATGCTTTAGACCTGAGGAATTTGTAGGTATTAGATCCGTTCAACTCCATCATTTCTTGGATGCAAGTACAATTGGCTATGGGCAATGTACCTATTTGCGACTGGAAGATACTGAAGGCACGGTTTTCTGTAACTTAGTTATTGGAAAATCTAGAGTTGCGCCGCTGAAGTCCAACACTGTACCTCGTTTAGAACTGACAGCCGCCTTGTTATCTGTCAAAGTCAGTGCCCTTTTAGTCCCAGAACTCCAGTATGATAATGTTACAGAATACTTCTGGACAGATAGTCAAGTGGTGCTAGGGTACATTCAAAATGATACTAGAAGGTTTAAAGTCTTCGTCGCAAACCGTGTGCAGCAAATACGGGGCCACACTAAACCCAAACAATGGAAGTACATTAGTACTATGGATAACCCGGGTGACATCTCCCAGAGGGCTAGCTCCTGATGAACCGCTCGAACAAACTAGCACGTTTGATGGACCCAAATTTTTGTGGGAAAACAATTTTTTTACAATCGGACGAGATTATTCTGGAACTTGATCAAAATGATCCGGAATTGAAAGCCGTCAAAGTTCTCGCCACCCAAAGAATAGAATCTTATTTAGAACCTGAAAGGTTAGAACATATTTCTAATTGGTGTACGGCCAAAAGAGCTATTGAAAGTTGCTTGACACTACAATCCCGTACCACGGTGAAAGTTCAGTCGCCAAACGATAGAAAGACAGATTACAGTAAACAGCTGTCATCAGGCAGAGGTAGAGATTATTAAGTCGCATCAGAGAAAGTCGTTCGAGAATGAAATTAATCTTTTGTCTCCAAATTTTACATCAGGTGAACCATCTAAGAGAGGTAGGACATTAACAAGGTCTAGTTCCCTGTATCGTCTCGACCCATTTGTAGATAAAGATGGCATTCTGCAAGAGGGTGGACGTATTAGGAGCCTGGGCACAACTGCCTTTAAAATTCAAATACCCTATTATCATGCCACACAATTCAAACACCCTATTTTCATGCCACGCAGGCATCACGTTACCGATTTACTGATTCGTCATTTTCAACAAAAGATTAAACATCAGGGGCGTGGTATGACCACAAATGAGATCAGAAGTAATGGATTTTAGATGCTTGGTTGCAATTCTGCCGTGTCCAGTATTATTCACAACTTGTAGGAGACTGCGGTGCAGGGGCCAGGTTAAAAAAATGGCAGATTTGCAGGAGGAAAAATTAGAACCCGCACCTCTGTTTACAAACTGTGGCGTAGACTTTTTCGGTCAATTTTATATAGCGGAAGGTCGAAAGGAATTAAAACGATATGGTGCTTTGTCCACCTGCATGACCTCCAGAGTTATACATATCAAGACATCTAATGCACTAAATGCTGACTCTTTCGTTAATGCATTGTGTCGTTTACTTTACAACACGATTACCTATTAGGCAAATGCGCTCAAAACAAAGTCAGAAAGGCTCTTCAGAAAATGGATCAAAGTAAGGTCAAGGAGTTCTTATTACAGGATGAAAATGACTTCTTTGATTTTAAAGTCAACCCAGCTGACGCTAGTCATATGGCAGGAGTGTGGGAACTCCAGATTCGCACTGTGCTCAGTATCTTAGATTCTTTATTGTATCATTCAAGCAGCCAGTGAGACGACGACAGTCTTAGGACCTTCATATATGAAGCTGCAACGATTGCTAACAGTCGCCCTTTAACAACTGACACCTCAAATGATCCCAGATCATTTCAAACTGTAACCCATCCCCCCAACCATTTATTAACGCAAAAGACGAAGATATTGCCCCCTCCCTCAGGTAGATTCGAGTCTTGCGAGCTGTATACACGCAAAAGATGGCGTAGAGTCCAACATTTAGCAAACGAATTTTGGACTCGCTGGAAAAGGGAATATTTACCTAGTGTTCAGAATAGACAAAAATGGATTGTCCCTCACAGTAACATGCAAATTAACGACATCGTTTTCATGAAAGAAGACAATAGACCAAGGAACTAATGGCAACTAGGTAGAATTGTAATGACGCACGTCGATAAGGATAAGTATCTACGCAAGGTTAAAATTGTTGTGAATTTCCCTCTTGACTCGAAGGGTAAGCGTAAAGGGTCATTTATCATTTTAGAACGCCCAGTGCATAAACTTATTCTTCTTTTTGAAGGTAATAAATCAGTTGAGTTAAAGTACAAGTGTTGGTCCTATCATGGGGGGGGGCATATGTCGTAATGGATATGTAATATGCGAATAATATGCTAAAGCTATTTTGGTAATGAAAATGCGTACTTGATATTCAAACAAATCACTCCAATGAGATATTAAGAATTTCTTGAAGTGGAATTGTAATTTGTACAAAAAACATCAAGCAATCGAAATTCGAGACCACGGAATGATATGCGATGTATACAATTTGATGCGATAGATGTTATGTTATGCTTTTCAATGTAATTATGTTTTGATGTGGATTTATTCGTAAGTCATTTGCGGCCATGAGTTATTTTTAATGTAGAAGTTTGTGATAAATATGACATTTTTGCTACTTTGGCAGATTTGCATTAATGTTTTTTTGCAATGCCTAGTTCTCTCGATGTTGAAACTATTCTGCAGTATTTCGAGGGACATGATCAAAGACAAAATTGCGGTTCATGGCTAACCCGATGAAATTTTTTTCTGCTATACATAGGGAAAAATGATAATCATTTTTGAGGGGCCATGTAACAGTCACTCTTTAAAACACTATTCAGCATTCTCAGTGGAATATTACATTCATCCCTGGAATGCAGGTCGTAGCTTGCTCCTTTGTTAGCCCTTGCTTGCTAGGCGAGCTGAGGGCACTCAGTCATAACACTTCAAAGAGTCAACACACACTTCTAGCCAGATAGCTTTGGACGTGGTAAACATCGAGTGTCCCCGGCGAGACTTAACCTAACCCTTTCCGAAAACCTTATCTTGTGGTTTTGGTATAGAGAGCCCAAGGAGGTATGTGTATTTTTGTAACCTTTTTAAGTAACTTGATACTGTTTACTTTGGGCAATGAATTTGGTTTTTTGATGTTTTTTTTGCTATTTTTGTATGCTCCTTAGTAATGTGTAACTTCAGTTCACTCGTATGTCTGTATTACATGCTTACCTATAGATTTTGTAATGCTTGTATAATTTATATACTCAGCACATAATTCCACCACAATGTTTGTGTTCATTTGTACAGTTTTCACGGAGGTATCCAGTTTATGCTTTGTGAGCCTAAGCAAGACGTTAAGTTAGGGACTACTAGCTTTGGAAATGTAGGCACAAAGTGCTAGCTGAAATCTCTACGAAACTGAAAAATGTGTAACCCATACATACTAGACTCAGTGGTGATGGAAGTCTAGAAACGTTATTGTTATCAGGATGAATTCAATGCGAGATACGGATTGGATATGCCTGTGTATTGCCCTCTTAGATTTGTTTGTCCATACCATCTTCTACCTTGACTAATTTGGATAAAGCAATTTGCCCATGCAAGTCGTGGATATTGCGTTATAGATCTCCGAACGGTTGACGCAGCACACATTATCTTTCGCATTATGGATATCAAATTAGGCATACTACATTCGTTCATATTTACATTTACTGTAAATTGACTGAAAATCAAAAATAAATTCAAAAAATGACAAACAAATTCTTACCCGAAGTTGACAGACTGCACATATTTCCACGTCCATTTTCCCAAAGCATTCCTTAATGTAAGATTCCCCTGCAATTGTGATTGGCCTTCCAAGAATCTATTAAACAATGAATTAAAATGATCAGAACACGTGTACACGTGTGCTCAGTTTGTAACTTCTATTAACCTTAGACTTCCAATTTCGCTATGGTTTAGTTACAGGTTGAGAAAAGTTTAGGACGATCATAGAAGTTTGAAGACAAAATCAATTTGATCAGCAGTTTCTCTTTTAAAGAAACCTTGTCGACCTATCATGTTTGAAAGCAGTTTGCAAAGATTTTATAGTTTTATTCCTGACGACTACAGATAACTTTTTGACCTATATTTATTTATTTATTCATTCATTAATTCATTCATTCATTCATCCATTCATTCATTCATTCCGTCCGTACAAATATATACTGTATTAAAAAAACGAAAATGGACAGGACACTAGAAAAAAAAAGCTAGTGCAAAAAATAGACTTTACAACGAAGAATGTATCAAGAAAAAAATTAAAAAAAAAAACAAACAAAAGAAGATAACAAAGAAAGCAAAACTCGGTTAATGTACTGAGCGATCCGATAATCTTAAACCTTACACTTAGCAAATGTTCTACTCTTTTTTATTTCGTTAGGGAGAAATTCCAAATTTTATAACGGTAGCTGCTCAACAATAATTTACCGTGTTAAGTATGTGCCTACTAACAGTAAGGAGGGCATTATTGTTAGTACTAGCACAAGTATTGGTAGAAAAGCTAGGGTTAACAATATTACTGCAAACATAAGGACGATAAATATTGACATACTTATAGAAAAAAAAAACACTTTTTTTAATATATGAGTTTCTCCGATCTTAAGGTTGCTAAGGTTTTTATGCAGAGTATTTGAAGGATAACGCCGATCGTTAAAAATAAATGTTTTTAAAATTCTACTTTGAAGAACTTGTAAGGGTTCGAGCAAGGAGGGTTTATTTATGCCATATATTTCCACATCATAAGAAATTTGGAGAAAAGTGAGTTATATAAATGGGTCGATACAGCAGCAGTAAAGCGATAGAAAATTCCAGTAAACTTTACAAGGCTGTTACAGAGATCATCAACATGTTGCATAACTGATCATCGATAAGTAGATCTAGGTATTAAACGCAGTATGTTGTAAGGATACTAACGTCCTTCATGACAAAGTGGTCTGAGCATGGGGAAAATGATATTTGGCATGAAAGATAAAAAAAAATCATTTTTTCCAAGATGTAAGTCTACTTGCATCAGTCAGAACGGAATCAGCTATGTGTACAAGGGTAATACAGTTACTGTAATGGACAAAAACATTCGTGTCAGTGGCAAAAAGTCTTACAGACTCGTTAGGCACAATACTTTTAATATCATTTACGTAGATTAAAAAAAAACAGTAGTCCTATCTCAAAACCCTGTGGTACACTGACAATGACATATAGGAAAATGCCATTAACGTACAAGAATTGTTTCCTATAAGGATCTCCAAGGCTTTACCTCGAATGCCATAATATTTTAACTTATTAAGAAGGACAGTGTGGTGGACCGTATCGAAAGCCTTGTTAAGGTCCAGGTAAAGGCCCAACGCATTCTCACCGTTGTCAGGGTGAGTAAGAATACAGTTGACGGTCTCCAAAACAGCATGACTTGTAAAAGTGATGTTTCCTAAAGCCGAACTGAAAGTCAAAGAGGATATTACTACTGCTATTTATGAAGAATGGGAACGTTAGATACCTTTTTTTTAAAGATCGGGATGACTTAAGCCACATTCAAAGTGTCAGGATAAATACCAGTAGTAAGCACAAGGTTTAAAAAATAACACAATACAGTTGTGACAACATGGGAGACAGACTTCCAAACGTTCGGAGGAATACCATCGATGCCAGGCGATTCCCGATCTTTAAGAGAATTTATTTCTTTCAAAATTTTCTCATAAGAAATAGGTGAAAGGAAAATGGTATTTGAGATACCAGGCTACATAAACTCCGTGGAAACTGTGCGGCACGAGATACCATCCCCAGCTGTAATCCAAGGCTTGTTTTGTTATTTCTTTTTAGACATTTTTTACCTATGGAAAGTAGGTGTCATGATTGAAAGTGACTATAGAAATAAAAGAATTGAACACATCATTAACATCCTCTGTAGAGTAAATATGTGATAATCAGAAGATTCAATCGATTGAATAAAATTAGCAAAGTTATGACTATTGTAGATTCTAATCACTGATCTGTTTGTAGACCCATTGGAAGAACATTACTGATAAGAGAAATATTCGGCAAATGAGCACTTATATCGCAAAGTAAGTTACATGTCTGATAAGCGAATAAGATGATCAATGAGACTGCTGGAAGTAGCAGTAAGCCCGGGAGATAAGGTAATTATAGGTGTAAAAGGTTACACCTCATAAAGTTAAAACAGCTGTGGACAGCCACAGTAGTATCTAATTGAAAGGTCAATGTTCACGTCCCCTCCAAATATACACAACTCTCTGGGATTCACTTTTCTACATTGGCAGGGTAAATGATCTTTAATGAGGTTTTTAGTCAAATTGGTTTGCACAAACGATCTCTTGTAGAAAATGCCAACACCCCCATATTTCATATGTGGTGAAACGAGTTCGAAAGCATAAATTGCAAAAAGAAAACTACAAAAAGACTGCGGTCTGCGGACCAATTAAAGATATCATAATTACATTAAACTTATGATAAAAGGCATTTGAAATAGGCTACAAGTTCAGAAAAGTACTTTGGGAGACGGTCAGTGAAAATGTTTCTTCAAGGTAAGCTTTCACCTCATCAGTATCAACTTCAGGGCTTAAATCTTGTAGCAAACATGTTCGCTAAGCGCTTACGTTTTCCTAAAGTAAATCCTGTGGCGCTTGCTTTGCCCACCATTGGTTTCTTTTTCTGTTTTTAATTTTGCTGTTCTGCTGTAACAGGACTGTTCGTGTTCCAACGCCGCTTTCCACCCTGGCCCACAATTACAAGAAAACGTTGTGTCAGTAGTTATAGTTGTTATAGAAGTTTTGGTACCTGTGTTCACATCGGTTGCCGTGGTGATTACACCATTCTTATTAGAATCGGTATTGCAGACCGCCTGGGAGTCGCGCTTGTCACAGCTTTTAGTCGATTCAGTCTTGCTGGCACGGGGATTACTGGGAATCCTTTCATTAAGGGTAGTCGATTGCGGATCGACGTTCCTTTCAAAAGGCATTTTGGATTCAAGTAACAATAATATCTGATCGATTTTGGAAAAGCTCTTCCACAAGTTGTCTTTTGTATGATCATGACTGGGAGTAGCAGAGGTTATGGCTGGAAAATTGGCTTGAATTTCGATGAGTTGAGCCAAGATTAGTGACACATATGGCTCAGGTAATTGTCTTAAGTCTTTAGCAACAAATAGGGGTAGTTTGGGGATAGTCACTCCTTTGATGTTGGTAATAACATCTTCGAGGTTTTGTGCTTTTTCGTTCCCCTTTTCGCCTTAAGAATTTGAGGGTTACTTCCTTGTTTTCAAACAAAAGGAAGGAAAAATAATAAATGCTTGGCGTGTTCCACGACAATATCAGAATAGTATCACAGTAACAGTTCATTGAAAATAACGTCGTGTTGTTCGACATGATGTAGGTATCACGGGCTGTACCAGCCAGGCCAACTTTGTTCGCAGAACTACTCATTTTCAGATGACGCATGAGAGACAACATCTATGGAGTGTCGTTCCCCGCAAGTCTCGTAAACATAAAAATTTGCAATATTTGGCCGTTTGTGCAAAGAACTTTGAAGTCAAGAAAACGTTTGGCAAAGATTCCACTTTTGTTTGAGAGAAGAACGTTGTTTCAAAAAGGAAATAACTTCTTGTAAGCTTGAAACGTGTGACACTCATCAAGGAGTAGTACTAGTAGCACAGAAATAACAACAATATGATTTTTTTACTGACTTGAAGGCATCCACAAGCCAAATTACGACGAAAATTCTTACTTCCTAATTAAAATTTTTAACTGTTTACCAAGTTTTTTTTTTAATTGCTAGCCAAATGCGAAAGTACGTAATCCATGCAATCATGCTTGCAAGTGTGCATGGATGTGTTAGTGCATGTGGGTGTGTGCATGTGTGGATATATTTATGTTTGTGTGTTTGTGACGCTTAGCTTGTAAGCACAATACCTCAAGATAAGAATAATGGATACTGTCCACAATTGGTATATAGATTTATTATATTCTAAGAAAACCCTTTGTTCTTGGCTTACTGGCCTACGGCAAAGGTCTTTTGAGGTCATCTGAGTCCCCAAAACGCAAAACTTGCAAACACATTATCTCAAAGTAGGAAGCATGAATACGTCTCATACTTGGCAAGTTGGCATGTAGATTCGGTTTGGTCAGAAGATGAGTCCCATTGTTTTGAATTGAGGTGAAAAGTTATCTGAAGCTAACTTAGGTGAAACTAAGAAAACTGCTTGTAAACACGTTATTTCAATTACCGTATCGTCACATTGAGAGAAAGAACCCTATAGTTTGATATAGACCTCGTGAAACTAGGAGGACCTTGTAAACTGTTTGTAAACGTGAAATTACTAGTTGGGTTACATTGAGATATTCATACATAGCATGTGCATGGCCTGCACAGATTACAAGAACTTCTTTGTTTCTGTCGAAGGTCAAAGTTTATTGGGGTCATCGAGATCGTATCGTGAAAATCGCTTAAACTCGACATCTCTTGATGAACCTCATATTTGGCATGTGGGTGCCCCAACATTGCGTCCGTTATGTTAAACTACTTTTGGTGGAGGTCAAAGGTCATTAAAGGTCACTAGAGGCTTAGTTGTTAAACCTTACAAATGCAACAATTTCAAAGAGGGAAATCTTGAGGGACTTTTGACTATTGATGTGGATCCCAACAATGAGTTTAAAAAGCGTATTGCTTTGGAGAGATCAAATGTCATTAGAAGTCAAAATAGATGACCCAACTGTGACAACATTGTAAGTAACTGTGATGGATCTACTTTGGGTACAAAGTGGAAGAGGTATGACGTTTACACGAATTTAAGTGTTTATGGTGGAGGTCGGAGGTCATGAGGTCACAGATGTCAAATTGTGAAACCTCGAAAAACATATCTCAAGCAGGATAACTTTTGATGTAAACCACAATGTAACACCGTCTATCCCATCATCAAGGAATCACTAAGCGTTTCGGCTTTCTGCTTTTGTGTTTGGTCGTCCTTACCTAAAATGATCTTTTGCTTGCACAAAAGCACTAGTGGTTATTTATCTTTTTAAGAAAATTTTGTATACGATATCCACTTTAAGATAACGTGTTTTTTCAAAGTAAACAACACAAGTGTATCCATCCACACACAGTCACAATACAAACACGCACATATAAAATTATGACTTCACAGAATCTCTTCACCTTTGGCAACGAAGCGGAAAATACATCACCCACAAGAATAATGTCTCACATAATCGGTGGCAGTTGGAAGAGTCACCTATATCCTTCTTTTTCAATAATTTCTTATAAATAATCTTTTACCTGAAAGCAGTCTTGTCAAGCAACTCAAAACACAGAAACAAAGACGAGATTATTGTAAGCAACAAAGCTTCATTCTGATATATCGCTAGGTATGTACAACCAGCATGTTGCAATGCTTCTGCTTATCGATCTAAGCGCGGCGTTTGATCTCGTGCCACACGAAAAACTTTTCCATATTTTGAAAACGATTTTGGTGTTACCAGCACTGGACTAAAATGGTTCTCCTTTTATCTTAGTAATAGAATTCAACGAGTAAAAGTGGGTAATTCCCTATCTGATCCTGCCCATCTGTCAGCAGGTGTTCCACAGGGGTCATGTTTTGGGCCAATTCTTTTCACTCTTAACGCCTCTTCTTTGGCAAGGGTCGTTGATCGTCATGCTGAAAGTGGTTATACTGATGATCATCAAATTGTTATAGTATTTAAACCGATAATCGGTAAAAATTCAAATGAAATTGAGGGTATACCCTGTCTCGAAAACTGCATCATTTACATTAGGAAGATGGTGTTTCATGGTTTGAAAATGAATGACGGTAAAACCGATTTTATTCTTCCAGGCACTGCTAAAAAAACTAAGTAAAGTTGTTTGTGAAAGTTTAAGTGTTGAAGGGGTTGGAGTCAGAAAGATTGACAATGTAAAAAATTTGGGTGTTTATTTCGACTGTTAATTAAATTTTGAAAAAAAAAAAAACATCACGACTACGATAAGAGCTGCTATTCACAACATTCACAACATAAATAAAATATCGAAGTATCTCTCTAAAGCTTCCATCGTAAAGCTGATTCATGGGTTAGTGTTCTCTCCTTGACTACTGCAACATTCACTTGTTTGGCCTGCCCAATCAGCAAGTTCAAAGGCTTCAGAAAATTCAAAATTTTGCTGGTAGAGTAATAAGTAGTATCGTTTATCACCAACACATTTCCCCTACTTTAAGAAGTTTGCACTAGCTAGCAGTTGATTATACAATAAAATTTTAAATTCTCATTATTGTGTACAAATCTTGTTGTGGACAAGCTCCCTCTTATGTTCGTGATATGTGTATTGTTAAGTCTTCTTCTTACACCTTTAGAAGATCTACTTGCAGCAAAACGAGCCTGGTTGTTCCGTATGTAAAGCATAGCAACCTGGGGGAGGGCGTTTGCTTTAGGTGGGCCCATGCTATGGAATTCGCTTACTCTTAGTGTTAGAGAGTCTACATCTCTTAAGTTGTTTAATGTTAATTTCAAAACTTATCTGTTTAGTATGTCTATTCCTTAACTTGTTGTAAAGCGCAACTGGACATTTTATGGTAGTGCGCTACATAAGTTTATGTATTATTATTATTATTATTATTATTTATTATTATTATTATTATTATTATTATTATTATTATTATTATTATTATTATT
>WURT03030490.1:0-15299 GCA_009936505.3 Holothuria glaberrima | reverse complement strand
TCTTACCTCCTAGCTGAAAAGAGCAAACTCGGTTTCAAAATGGTAACATTCTTAGTTAATAGCCAGGTAAAAAAAAACTGTGACATAGACTTTTGGCAGGCAAATGAAGAATTAAGAAGCCCTGCTTACTGGGTGGCTTTCTTTCACTAGATGCTTTTTCATTTGCTAAGGTGAATCTGCAGGTATGTGAGGGTTTGCAAATTATCAGGGCTCGTAGATTCCTAAACCAGGGAGTTTTGTGGAAAGCACTTTGTAGTAGGTAACTTTTAATTTAGAGGGCAGTATAATCTCATGTTAATTTCTGGTGAGTTAACTTCAAATTGCAATGCTGCCCTCACTTTGCAAAGATGCAATTTTGCCACCAATGTTTGAAACTGTAAACACTATTGTTGTCTGTGTAGCATAGCATGATAGCTTACACAAGCTTAGCAGGTTTGTTGCAATTGTGTGTGTTGTGCACTAAGTGAATTAACAAGTTCTCACCCACTGTGTGTTATTCTGAAGACATTTGGAGATCTATTCCTCTGGAAAAATAGGATTTTTACAACCTTTAACAGCATTCTTATTATTTGTTGGAAGAAGGTAAGAACTTTCTGTTCAGTATTGGTTATTGTCATGGAAGGGTAAGGTTGTTTGGTGGTGAAGTTGATAATGCAGGGTGTAGTATGTTTACACATGCATGCCTGTGACCTTCAGTTAACACTGTACATGTGTCTGTTTGGCTAGGAACTTTCACAAATCAAATCCCCACATAGCTAAAGAGAAAGGAAGGTATAAATGACAAATGAAAAGGTTTTAGCTCTTCTGTAAAGGATTAATATCAAGATAAGCATATTGCAGTACATATTTATAATTACTGGGAGGCAATATTGCAGGTTGTGGTATTCAAAAAGTAATTATTTATTGAACTTACCATACATGTGCAAATTAGGGACAGCCTGGAAGTACTTACCCATGTTCCTTGCTAAGGGATTCACTGTGCACTAAGTGTCTCAAGTCATGTTTAGACTATAGAATTCCTTGCATGTTGATATCAGTGTGTTGCACAGGATTTGAACAGTCTCAGTACTGTAAAATTGGAGTACACATCTGGACAGTACAGTACTATACCTATGTTTACAGTAAGCCTGTGTTTTGATCGTTTACATAGGTGTGTGATACAGTATATCTATATTGGAGTTACTCAGTTTGGCAGTTCTCTGTAGCTGAACATTGTCATTGTATGATTTCATTACTATAGTGAAGGAGGGGGTTGGACGGTGGGAGCCAGGGGGGGTGAGGATGGTGAAAGGGACTGGCGGTGGCATTCATGACTATGGTGGGCTTGGAGTATGCAAGTCTTTACAAGTATTACTCCACCCTTACCCCCTGCAGTTGAGTCCCCATTGGAAATTTCAAGAGCAAAGAAAATATGACAGTGTTGTATAGAAGTCCCCCCCCCCCCGTGAAACAGCGGGGATCCCAAGTAGCCTTCCCCCCATGAAAAAAATTTTTCTTCTTTGCTACTAGGGAGGGGCTGCTTTGGGATATAAACCAGAAGGTGCATGTACAATGTATCTTGAAAGAGTTGCAACAGTTTTATTTTGAGACTGTTCCCTAACACCTAGCCATCATTTTGGGAGAGAGGAAGGGAGAGCATTGTGTAATTTTACCCAGAGGTTGTTTCACCAGCTACTCACTAGTCACTGAGTGCTAAGCTTCAGGTACCTTACTGTATATACAATTAAAGTGAATTCTTTTTTTTTTAACTATGTTCCCAATCCTTCCCCTCATTTCTTCCCTTCATTCTTTCCTTTCCCCATCCCCTTCCCCCTTATACGTACCCTCCTCAAAAAAAAAAAAAAAAATTAAAAATATGAAATGATTTGGGCTACTGCTGATACGAAACTATAGCACATAACATACCTGTATGGTTAAAATACTGAAATACTGCATTGCAGAACTGAAAGGCTAGCGTTTCCTGTATCTCAGTGTAGATGATGTATGTGCAGATCTATAGTAACAGTTGCATGACCCAATTGCCTACCCAGTTGTGATGTATTTTTATTAGGCTAAAGAAAAAACTTGTTAAAAGCACCGAAAAAAAAAAAAAAAAAGAGAGAAAAAAAAAGAAAAGAAAAAAAGGGTGATATTATGGAACACTCTTTCATGCAAGTTTGATGATGCATTTTGTGATAAAGCAGTCGCCATGGTAATGGGAAAGACTGCCTGTCATTCCTGTATTAAATATCAAATTGTCATGTTTTGTAATGAGAATTTCACTCCACTGTGCATAACATGGGTGGGATTCTTGTACATTTTTCTTTACCCAGTTTTAATAGCAGATGTTGTAGAGAACCCAGAGAACAATGCTATTATTTCATTATATTTGACAAGCCAAGAAAATAAAGCTTTTATGGCAAAGATATCAAGTGAAAACAGTGAATGGGTTGTCCTGTGTATCACAGAACAACCATGAATCAGCACTCAGCAACTTCTTGCATGAATGGAATCAGTGTCATGCTAATGGAGGTTGTGGATATGTGCTGCTCTGTGAGGTCAGCAGGGGTCAGATGGGATGGCTGCAGGGAAGGAAAGGTGGGTGCACTCCTGGCAGTTTGGTGGTGTGGAGGGATTATCACAAGACATGGTGACCTGTCTGAGTTGGAACCATAGTTTAAATTTCTTGGATATTGGGGTGTGATTGTGTGGTGTGGAATGTTTTATTCAGTGGAGCAATCAGTGACAAATTGTGAATGGATTTGAAGTAATTAAGGAGAAATTTTGTCAGAATATCCCTTCCAGAATGTTGGCTATGCATCACTGTTCTAGCCATGCAGTTATTACCATCACTGTTTTACTTTCTGTGGGGAGCAGTGGTGAAGCAGGGGTTCGATATTTGGGTGGGGGATAATGAGAATGGGGGGGGGGGGCTCATTTGGTGCATGCATAACAAAATAAATTTTGCAGTGCGCTGTGTTGTACAACAAACTGAAGAATTTGCCCATAGGATGATGGAAGGGGGGGGGGGAGTGGGGTTGCAAATGGAGTTTCCTTCCTTTTCCCAGGTACCACAGTTATGGAGGGAAACTGTAATGGAGGGGTGAAAGTTCTCCTGAATGTAAAAAACAATTCAGATGTAGTCTGCTGTATAGGCTACTTCACAGTGCAGCAGTAGAAAGGTCAATGACTGTGATTTTATATGTCAAGAAGGAATTTTGCATCATACCTCAGAAGACAGAAGCCTTATTTTCAAAGTATTGGGGAGAAAGGAGAGGAGGGGGAGACAAGTAGTACCCTCAGTAGAGAGCTTTAATTGTTAGGTCCTATACCACTTCTGGACCATACTACTACAACTCAATGGGTCCAGATCAAATTTGCAATTATTACTGTAGGCCCTGTTTTAAGTTCAAAGATAAACTTGAGTAGTGTTTTTTGTCACTGTTGTGCTACATTTTAATAAACAACACTTACTGTAAAGCCATACACTCGTCACCCCAAAGTATATTTTTGGTGTAGGGGTATCAAAATTCTCAGTTGGTTACTGCTCTTTGATTGACAGTAAAGTTTGAAAATTCAAAAGACGCACAGTAGCTTACAAACCTCACAATGCTGAGAGATTGCTTGGATTACACATTATAGCCTTGCATGCTTACCAGGACATAACCTTGAAGTAATAAAATACTGTAGGTTTGTGTCTGTATAAGAAGTTTTATACAGTTATGGGAGGAGCTCTACAAGTTTCATAGTTGGGAGAACTGCAACTCTCTGGGATGACAAGAATTGCCCTTTAACTCTTCCCTGGACTAAAAGTTTGAGGAATTTAAGATCCTGAAAGATTTAGGAACATACTGTATGTTTGAAAATGAAAATTTATCCTGTTTCATAGTTGAAATTTACTGCAACTATTTCCTATTGAAAGACCCTATCCTTTTGTGCAGGTCTTGGTTTCCAGGAAAAGTTTCTGGAAAGTTTCTAGAAAAGTTACACCCTGTTTTTTTTTATTTTTTTGACAAAAGCGTTAGGAAGAGGCTGAAGGTAAAGTTGAAGCAGCGTTCATGCTAAGTTGGGCATTTGCGCTTTTCCTGCTCCTGGCTCCCAAAATTCTTTAAAGTTAAAATTTTTATGAGGGAGATTCACGCATCCATTTACTTGCCAGTGTGTGTTCATGTTTAACTGCAACTACAGGGGATTCTCTCCTTAAAGGAAGATTGCAGTCACCCCAATAAAGAATTGTATAGTAGACTATCCTATTTCCTGAATGGCTCT
Organism: Holothuria glaberrima; assembly: GCA_009936505.3. Classification (NCBI taxonomy): domain Eukaryota; kingdom Metazoa; phylum Echinodermata; class Holothuroidea; order Aspidochirotida; family Holothuriidae; genus Holothuria; species Holothuria glaberrima. The sequence goes on along the minus strand of WURT03030490.1, from coordinate 11,051 downwards.
TGAGAATCATGTGACAGTATTTTTCTCACTCAGTTGTAAAATTTACCTGAGTACCCAAATATGCAATATTTATGTCCTAAAATATCATGAAAGATACTTGGAAGAGAAATAAGAAATTGTGACATTTAGCTATTGTTTCAAAATAAGTTTAGGGCGACTGCTTATGACCTTTAACTCTGAAGCCTAAGTAGAATAGCACTAACACTGCTGGGAAGATTTTCAGAATTGATATACTGATCAGTTATAATACCTTTTGTGAACAGGATACCGTTTCAGTGCATCCAGCATTAATATTCTTACACAGTGGAGGGGAGTGGGATACCTGAGGCTGAGATCTGTTGTTTCAGTGCATACAGCATAAATATTCCTACTTACCTGGTTGGGTGCGTTGGGGGGGGGGGAAGGAAGTGTACATATTCTGGTCAGAAGGTTTATGCATTTTTAATGTTTGTTACATGCTGTTTGGTACACTTTAAAACCTAGAAAATCCTTTATATTTGTACTGTATATTTAATATTGGGTCTTGGTTTACCATGTCCTAGTTTCTCAGGTCTTGGTTTTCCAGGTTATAGTGTTTAGTTTTCTAGGTCTTATGTTTCCAGACACCCAAACCTGTTCTCCTTTTGGAGGTCTTTTCCTTTGTTTTTGCTATGTTAATATAATGTAAGTTATAAAGCATTTTGCTCTGAAAGAATGCAATAGCAATCTGAGCTGTCTTATTTTGTTTGACAGTGTTCAAGTAGAGAGTACAGTAGCTATACTACAACAGGTAATACTTGTCGTAAAATACAGCCTCTGGTAACTCCCCTTCCCCCCGCCATAGATCCAGGGCCTTTGCTTGGGAGGGGCCAAACTGGGGGTCCGAGGGAAAAATTCTATACGGAAGAAGAAATCACTCAGATTGCCTGCACTGAAAAAAAAAAAAAAAAAAAAATACTGTATCAAGTTAAACATCCAAAAGGGACTTCAATATTGTAGCTGTGAAAATCATTAACATTTTGACTTGGGGTATGGCTCATTGGTAGAGCCCTGTCATATGCATCAACTTGAAAGTCTGTTTGATTCATTTAGGAAGGAAGTCATAATGTGCTAAGTACTGTGAGGCTTTGCTTGTTATTATGGCAAGGACTGGACAGGCGGTAGGGGATGATATGTTTCTGAATCGTTAATTGAGATATAGGCTCAACGACTACCGCTTCCAATTATTTTATTGATTACTTGGCTTTTTGTGGGCCATTAAAAGTGGACTTATGCAATGATCATTATTTTGTTTATATGGCCAATAGCTCCATTAGACCTTGATGGCATTTTTTTTTGCTGCGTAAAAGCAGGCTTCAGCAATTATGGATGACTGGTCACTTAGGAAAACTGGCATTGTATCGAGAGCTCCGGTTCATCACAGTTTGATACCCTGATACATCTAGGTGGATAGGGTGAGAATTTTAGATTGTGGTATCTTTTTTTTTGATGGGGTTTTTTTGATGAGGGTAGGTTTTTTGATGGGGGAGGGGGACGGGAGAGGGACTTTAGCTAATATTTAGCTTACTTTTACATCATTTCAGACTCTGGTTATGTGGAGGGAAACTGGTTTTTTATTGAAAATTCAGAGCTTGACTTTTAACACAAGGAATAAGATCTGAATTGAAAAGAGACAAAAAGAAAAAAAAAAAAGAATTGGAAAAAACAAAAAAATGTGATGAAAATGAAAATTGCCATTCTATAGCATAGAGTAAGATTGGCTTGATTTCACTTGGTCAGGATATTCAAGGGCTCATTGCTGCGCATTTTTTAAAACTATTTTGGTGAAGTTACTTGTGCAGTTTATTCAAAGGTGTTACGTAGATAGATGGACTGATGATATGTAAACATTGTTCCTTTTCAGTGTCATTTATCTTATCAATGTACACACAGTGATCAGATCGAGACTATTAAGTCTTGGTGAGGAAGTCCTTGGAGGAAATAATGGTGTACATGTGTGTAGTATATGATAATGATCCTTCGTATCTACAGTACTGTGTGTTTTAATTGGCTGTCAATTAAGGAGTTGCTCTAGCTACCAAGTAGTTTCTCAGTTTGAGGTTAGACCTAAAATATTGTTTCACAGGTTGTCATTTTGCATGTATAAGGAAATACATATTATAGCCTCAGAAGGAAATACATGTTATAACCTACAACTTATTTTGGCTGACAAAATTTTCAGGATCTATTTGTTGTGTGCAGTACTAATATACTACCCTGTAACTTCTATTTGACAGTCTGCCATATGGATCCCCCACTTTGGTAGGTGCTGCACTTTCAACATCACAAAAATTTGCCTCACAGTCTTATTTGTATTTATTCAAGGACTGAAAAGCATGCATGGTTTAAATCGACTAAGTACCGTATGTGTAGCCCACCAGTCGCCTACAACTTACAGGTGCAGTTGTCCAACCCTGCATTTAAGAGAAGATTGGGAAAGTATTTGATGATTTGGAAGAAAGAAGATAAGGCCCTTAAGCTTTGGGACTAAGTTGAAATTGTGAATAACATTGCATGTATCCCCTACCCCCCCACCCACCCCACTCCAAAACTTTAAATAGAATGCCAGTTCAAACTTAGTGCTACATACTGAAACCTTTTCAAAATGGTAGCCTAAACTATTTACTGTACATACATTCATTGTACATAGCAGATAACAGTTTTCTTTTTTAGTTCGCTGAGTACATTGAAGGTCTTAGGAAGCTGACTCAACTATCCAGGGTTATTTTGACCTACTGGTCTCAGTGGTCATTCAAAATTATTTTATCTTGTTGGGAAAAAATTGTTCCTTGTTGAGAACTTAGAATGGCATCAATATTTTTAAAATTTTTATTTTCAGTCAATAGCTTCACAAGAGAAGGAAGAAATGAAGGTATGGTGAAGGGGAAGGGGGGACAGGGGAAGTTGACAGGAATTCATTCAAAAAGTTGTGAAATTGTAAGGTCCATGTTTGGTTCATGATAGGGACTTTATAAGCAGTAAGACAGATGTCCCTTTGGCTTTTAATTTTTACGTACAGTGCATGGGATAGATGATCTACAAACCTCAATACTTGTTGCTGTTATTTCCATGACGATTTTGCGGACTAAATCATTGTTATTTCAGATGCCCTAATAATCACACTTGTCATGATTAGAGATGCAACTCCCACACCATGGCCCACCTTTTGCCAGGGGCTGTCCTCTTTAGAGCTCCATCAGGGTTAAATATTCTACATGACATCAATTCATGATAATTAATCCCTTTTCCAGAGAATCTTTCAACTTTAATGTAAGTTAAAGTTCTACTGTAAACTAATGAACTGGTGTGAACTATGAATAGAGGTTTTTGTGCTAAGATTACCTCACATTTTAAAATATTCATTGTTCTTGTAAAAGAGTGTACAATGTATAGATAACAAGTATTGGTCAAAACTGCCTTTTGTCTTCAAGACTAATTTATTATTTACCAAGCTATATAGTACTACTGTAAAAGAAGAAAGAAGATAAATAAACTGTAGGTTAATCATAACAGTCATGTTTTCAGGAACACTCCTCTCTCTGTTGAAAAAGAAATAGTTATATTTATATGCATTCTTTTTTATTAACCAAAACTTATTCATATTCATATAGCCCAAACCATAATTCTTTCTCACCATACTGAAAAATTCTTTTACACAGAACGGATTTTGCAGTTTGTTTTGATGACTTAACAGAATTTCTGCCATTTTACAACTTTCATTCTGACCAGCACTGGTTTGGAATGATTTCATGAGGCATTTTCTTTTTTATCATCAAAAGACAGTGAATGCACTTTACTGATTGATTATGCTGAATATCGAAAAAAAGGCACAAAATAAACTAGAAATCAGTAACACGAACATGTATAAACAAATAAACAAATGGTTATTTCAGGATAACTGCTACATGAGGAAGGAAGTTTGGCATGGGATGTGAATCAGTATTATTGTCAAATGTTTTTACTGATGTAATCATTAGTATGTATGCAATTGCCCATGACCAAGTATCCAAAATTATTTGAGAAGAACATGAATCTAATAAAAGCATCAAGCTCAAATCCCAAAGTGGAAATATTTTACATTTTAAGGTCTGTTGATTTTTAAAATGTAGTCAGGTAAATGTATAAATGTCTTTCCGTGTGTCTGTTTTGATCCAGTTGCAAAGTTCTCTGTAAGTTGTGTAAACATTTCTATACAGCTTGTCAAAGGTATAATTGGCCACTGTATATAGTTCTTACTTCTGTGATTACTTGTTGAGTTTATAATATAATTAAATAAAAATCTGATCACTTTCTCACGTCTGGGTAAAGTAGTTGAAAGTTTAACTTAGCTTCATATGTTTATCAACTAAAAAGGGAAAATGTAATTGTCACCTCAGTTTGAATTAGTATGTTGTGGTATCCTAATCCCCCAATACACATAGCTCATGTTTAATCATGGGACTATATTTGTACTGCAGTGTTGCATTTATGCAGGGTAATACTCCATTGTAATATTTACATCTGGACATGACCATTTGAAAGAATAGTTGTAAAGAAAATAGGATATCATTAAGTAAATATATGGGGCAACTGCTTATTCTTTTTAAGAATATGACTGTTCTGTATAAAAAAAAAAAAAAAAGAACCTAAAAAAAAAAGAAAAAAAAAAAAAATGGGAGGCCTCTTCTGGGATACAGTATTTAGTAACCTGGTCTGTTCTTTGACCTTGGCATCAAAAGTGCACGCATTTATGATTCAAAAACATACACTATAAAGTTGGAAGGCATGTGTGAAGCACACTGTAAGATGGCTGTTGACCATGCTTTAATGACCTTTCAAGGTGTAATTTATTTTGTAGTAAGTGCTTTAGTGTATATTGTTAGGTCTACACAAAGGGATACTTGACTTCTTCATATGATGTAGACCACTGTACTGTACTGTATTAAAGTATCTTTACAAAGTATAATCTAATTGATGTGTCATGCCAATGTGGTATTTTTTCAATCTGTTACTGTACTTTAAGATGTTTCAATCCAGCTATAATACAATTCTCTTTTTGCGCATATACTTTCATAAAAGGAAGTGGTCTACTTTTAAATTAAAGAAGAAGAAATGAAGGAGGGGAGGAAGAAGAAAAATGAAAACAAAGAAAAAGAAGTGAAAATGGACAGTGTAGTGTTATCACGATTTCATGTTTTTAGATCACAAGTTAAAATGGAATTGAAATTTTTGAATCAGAAATCACGATTGAAATTATGACAAAAAAATAATTTCTCAAAAGTATGTATGCCCAATTTGCATCTTTACTGTACAGAATATTTTGTCAATTTGTGTTATGTTTATTATGGAACAGTGTAAATAGCTGCCAAAATTAACTTTCTTACTTGCAGTAGGCTTGAATTTTGACTTTCCATCAGTAGACATATTTGATTCTTCTCTTTTACCTACTGTATGGTATAGACATGTAAATGTCCAAAGACAGTTCTTCTGTTGTGACCTTGAACAGTGTAGTACATCAATCTCCTGAATGGAGATAAATTTCACTCATTGAATAATTGAAGTTCTGTTTGTGTGATGGTGATGTTGATCCTTTAGACACGCTCCCCTAGCCCGCATACTTTATTGTGTTTGTTTCTCTCTGTCCCTTGCTTCCTTTTCATTTTTACCCATTAAATCTTCCTTTTCCCATCTCTCCGTTCCATGCGCTTCCATGGTTCTGCTCCCTTCATTTAATTTTGGCTCACTTCTTTTTCCCCATTTGTCATTCTATGTTTATCTTCTTTCATTATCCTTGCCTCTAGAACATCGTTACCCCTTTCCATCTCCCCTTTTGTTTGTCCCGGAGAGGGAAGCCCCTTCACCTACTCTTAAAAACCATGTGCAGTGGCTTTATCCCAATTACCTTGTATATATATTTCACTATGTAGGATATGACATATAAATCTCCAATATTGAAATAGTTTTGGTATCAATGATTGCTGTTAAAAGTATGATAAGTTAGTCTACTGTTGTCTGAGTTGCATTACTGCAGGTATGGAGTGATTCTGCATGTGTTGTGTACTAAACTTGTTCATGAATATTAGGTTCAGTTTAAATGAGAACTGCAGATATTAGTAATAGCTGATCATTTAAGGAATCTCTTGTATAAAAGCTCAGGCAATTTTAGGAAATGGTAATGGTCAGTCTTTGGTTTAAATTAATCTCACATGCCATGGGAAGATTATTATGATGTATGGACTTTAGATTTAATAAAGGTCTGAAAGAGACTGTATGGAGTCATTCAAAGTGAAAGAGGGTCAGCTAGGTCTACATGGAGTCATTCAAAATGAAAGGAGGTCAGCTTAAAGTGATAATTTGTAGCATGTCAGGTAAATAGAACTATCTTTATTGAAAGTTATTTCAAATCAAAACTGTTCCTGATTTTGGACTGAAAACAGACCAGATTTGAAATGGGACTCCATTATTTCAAGATTCCAATAATAATGTGCCCATTTCATTCATTTCAGCGTAAATTGTTACTTTTACAATCAAAGTGAGACTTCTTTTGCTCTAAATGTAAGTCATGCAAAATTTGAGGTGTAGGATTGTTGAGCATTAGGAGAGTTCTAGGAGTGGGAAGGGGTTGAAAGTGATCATTTGCAGCATGTGTAAAGTCAGTGCCTGTATTAATTATGTGTACTGTACTATTGCTCCTTCTTGCCATCCAGATGACAGGGCTGAAACTTGAAGTCCATTTCAAAGTGTAACATGTCCATGACGATGAGAGTGTAACAGTTATATTTTGCCTTCTAATTGGCTTACTTGCCAACTAACCTGTTTGTAGCTTTGTTTAGCCTTGGTCATTTAGACTTTCGCTCTAGCATTTTAAACCAAACTAAGTTTTAGCAAGTCATCTGTGTTTTCATCATTTTACTTGAAATTTCTACAACATGACTTGAAGTCGGTTACTGTATGCTGCACTGTGATTACCAATCTGTGAAAAAAAGGCAAGAAAATGAGGTAACTAATAAGGCAGTAATTGCTACAAAATTGAAATCAAAAAATAACTTTGCTTGTTTTTGTGTAGCATTTTATGCTGTACTAAAAGACAGCACTTATTCTGTGGAGTTCTTATACTGACGGTGTGCACATAGCTTCATGCCTCATCACACATGTTTAATACCACCCCTACTTGTAAAAGCTGTTGGCAATGTGTGTAGTCTGCTAATAGCATGAGAGAGCACATTGATCAGAGAAGACTGTTAATACAGTTACTGATGATAATTTATAGAGGCTGTTGATACTAGCTTTCAATAGATGAATTGAATTATCTTCATCCTCCCTCCCACCAAATACCTCAGTATCTTGCTAGACTCTTGGGAGGTTGCAATTCTGTCAGCTACATGCCACTACAACACATGTGCATACATATCACAGATCTGTGATCTGCAGCTCAGATGATAGAATACATGCCCTTTCATATGAAGGACATGTCAGTTACCTTTTATGGCTGTATTTTAAAGGGGGTATGTGTAGCACTTCACTCTGAGACCTGGCTTTCAGATGTATAGTAAATGATGGCAATAAATTAAGTCTGTACAGTACTTCAGTAATCATTCCAGGGACTTGCTCTTTTCCCAGATTAGAGTGGTGCCCAGGTTCTGAAAACTTGTGAGCATTGACTTACTCAACTTCATTTACTGTATGCATGTACAGTTACTGTCTACAGGTACACAATCCATGTGTTCAGACAGTTTGAGAATTCACCAAAATATGCATTAGACCAGAAATTTGCATCATTTGTTATTCTGAGTTTGATGATAAGTTTGATTACTTCATCTTCATTCATGACATTTATTAAAGTTATATTCAAGACATTTTAAAACCTTTTCTTTTTGATAAAAAAAAGGTTGTAAAGTCCTTTTGATGACAGCAAAAATTAAGGAATTCAGGTTTGTTCTGTACAAAAATTCCGTTTACAGTAAATTAAGGGGCTGCTCTTGGCAGTTTTGTAGCATTTCAGTGCCAGCGAGCAACAGTACTACTGTACCAGATATTTAAAAATACTATCCCATTGTGTATACTATGCATGTCTGCATTTTATCCGCACTGAATTTAATTGCTCAATACTGAGTTTAATGTACACACTACCATATCCCTTTAAACTTTGGGATGTGCGGCAGATCTTCAGTTCTATCTACTAACCTAAGAAAAAGTCATTTCCAATTTGTTTTTGCTTCCTTATTTGGGGCCAGAGGTCAAGTTCAGCAGAGAACTGATTCTAAGGAGATGATTGATAGCTGATATTTATATTTTGGGGAGATAAGGGTGATTTGGTGGTAATTGGCCCAGCATGTTCATTTGTCTAGGCCAGGTGGACCCAGTGGCACTGATGTCATAGAACTGGAAATTTGAGGAGGAAGTTGAAGTGTCTCTTTTCTTTAAAGTCTTCTCTAGGGAAGGAGGATCAGTTTGGTTGCCTTGGGACACATGTCAAATTAAATTTGCAGTTCTTTTTGAGTACAGGTGAGGGCTTTGAATTTAGTTTATTTATGATGAACCTTGAGATAGAAGAAAGAAGAGGTGTCATGTTTGAATTAATTCAGTTTATTTTGTTTTGAGGAAAATGCAAACATAAAGTAGGTCAACAATTTCATTTTTTTTTTCAAATTTCTATGAAGGATTTGTGTTAATCATGAGAAATTTGGTAGGTGGTTGTTTATTTAACTTTGAAAAATTTCTATTTTGCGCAGAAAATGAAAATCATGTTTTATTGAAGTGTTGTAATTGTCATTTTGGGCATGTCTTCATTGTGTGTGGAACTTAGTTTTTGCATTGTGTGCCATGATCCAATGGAATATGACAGCACAATTATGTGCTTGAGAATTTTCGTGAGAACCTCTTTTTAGGCCTGCAAAAGACAGTGATGTCTGGATTCTGTTTTGCATGGTGAAGAAGAAACACACTTCTTTGTCCTTCAGAAGTGGCCTAGTGAAGTAGGTCAGATACAGTTGTGAGTATTGCTAAATCTATGTCGCTCCTACTTACCTCCCCTGTAACTACCATTGGACAGTCCATCTATCGTGGAATGAACACTGGCGATGAAATTCTTTCCTTGGTGGCACTATACTAATTCCTCGAGTCCACTATGCTAACTCGCCCTTGTTTCATCGCCAGTGGAATGGTGAAGTTTGGATTACCTTTAGCTCTCCATTTTTTGTATTTCTTCTCCTGGCTTTGGCTCTCTGGGATTCTCCTTCCCATCTCGGGTCTAGAAGTGGTTTTCCTTCATCCTTCTCAAGTCTGTTGAGTATGTTTTTTATTTTTAAGGATTTTTCAAGGTTTGTTAGTTTTAGTTGTTCCCTCAAATGTCTGCCTTTTTAGTTGCATGGTTAGCCTACCATTAGTTTGTGTGCAGTCTCCTTAGGCAGTTAGGTTTTGTCTCTGGGACTTTCCTAGCTTCCCTCGCTTAGGTTGTGAAAATTTAACAACAGAAAGAAAATAATAAAAGCAAAAACATAATTCAGCCTCTCGAGACACAGACACTGTAATTTTTACTGAAAGTTTATTGATAAGATGAAAGACAAAACTCAAGGGCTGTTGCCTTCCTTAAAGCCTTCTCAAATTTAGAATGATTTGAGTCGATCGTCTTGCATATAGGCCTAATCATCAATACTAAAGGACAGGAGTCCTTGATGGTAAGTTAGTTATTAATTAAAACTGTTGCAGTGGTTTGATGATTGACTGTCCTTGTCTGCATGTCTGAGGTTCCAAATTTAGACCGCAGTCAGTCGGTCTGTGACGCAAACAGTCATCAAAAGAGGTGTAATCTTGTGTTTCTCACTCTACTGAAGACAGATAAAATGTTGATTAGATCATGATATCGGAGTGAAAGTGTCATAGCTGTGCATGCTGTATGTTAAATCAAACAGTTCCTGAGGATTAAAGCCCTTTATGTTGTATAAATATTTCTGGTGTATGAGGATGCCGTATTGGTGTAGTCAGGGCATCACAACTCCCTGGTGTAGTGGAGGCTATAGTTAATATCATTAGAAAAATCCTCCCCTTGAAACTGGGCGTCATGACTTGGCTGACAGTGTCACGACTTGGCTGATTTTTTAATGACAGAAAACAGCAAATACCAGATATTGGCAGGCCCGATGGACGCTGGTCTGGCATTGTTGAATTGTATAAATTCCGTCCATAACTTCATTAAATCTGCACAAATTTTCATACATCAAGATTCATTTGGTACTAGTCACATCATACGTGAAAATACAAATCGATCCAGGGTTGTGTTTCATGTGTGATTTGATTCTAGCACGGTACTTTTGATGTTTCCAACTGGTTTGACATGCTCCATGGGAGCCTGGGGTGCACTTTGCCACTATGCTGTCAAACTTGCCTGGTTCTTACTACACAAAACCTGGTTACATGTGTAAATAGGAGGTCAGTATCTGGGCTGGTAGAAGTTCCCAAGCCAGGGAGTGTTGTGGAGTCTATCACCTTTGCTGTGCATTAGATACAGTACTATCCCATCGTAGTTGACAAACCATCGAGTCGGATTCATCGAAACTCGTCGAAACTCATCGGAACTCATTGCACTCATCGCGCGCATGTAACTTTTTAAATGACACGTGAAATCATCGAAAAACTCGCCGATAATTTCATCGAATCCATCGAGGGGGCGGGGCTTTGCAGTGAACAAGAAAATAAAATTGCCCATTGCTTTACTGTGAATATTTTTCCTGCTTGCGTTCGTTTGTCATCGTAAGATTGGTGCACATTTAATTCCAGCCAGACTGAAGCAGCTGTTTTACGGCATGGTAAGCAGATAAGGGAGCAAGACTTTTGTTACATGAAGGTCTATTTTTCTTAGTTTGATGTGCTCGGATAGCTAGGATGACCCACGTCAAAATGATTTCAAAAATGAATGAACAAGGTTTAGACTAATTTTAAAATTTCAGACAAAGGCCTTGTTTAAATTGGCGTTTGCTTGGATTGAATGACCCACGCTAAAATAATAGTTTTTGTGCAAATGACGAAAAAAAAAAAGAATTACGAAGTGTGAAATG
>WURT03030479.1:0-14095 GCA_009936505.3 Holothuria glaberrima | reverse complement strand
GACAGACAGACAGACAGACAGACAGACAGACAGAGTGACGGTGGCGGATCACAATAGCTCAAACAGCTCTTGGAGCTAGTTTGAGCTAATAAAAAGATGTATAACACCTTTCATGAACCTGCAGCATAGCTTTTTTCATTTCGCCATTTATTTTGCATAATTTGTTAATTGGATTTATAAAATCCGCCGGTTACACCGATAGTGATAAGATCTGGCAGTTGGAAGTTATCATTTGGACTGCTAAATGAGGTACAGTAGGCTTACATGTACTCTTGGTTGTGCTTGCAATTAACTGTATAGCTAGCTATACTGTTGCTTAAACCTGACAACTTACTGTACAGTAACTTACCTTCCGTTTACCTTTATGCCCTAAGTCTTCAAGTTTTCTCTACTGTCGTAAACAATCGTTCCTTTCTTTCGTAATCCTCTGAGACAAACGGCGACTCTTTGTATCGTCTGACTATCGTACATTGTTATAGCAAGGAGGTGTTACTTTGACTGGAGACACATCTTGAACCCTTTCTTTGAACCTAGCTAGTTGCCGACAGTAATCCCTTTTTGAAGTAATCTTTCAGATATAAAAGGCTTAAAGGTACTTACAGTAAGAAACTAAACACAAAGTTTCACATCGTCTGCTAAATGTTGAAGAGCGGCACATGAAAATTTGCCCATTTATCTAACATTGACAGTCGTTTCAGTCGCAAACTAATTTGGGCCTTTGTAGCGCGTTGTGTCCCTTTTAAAAACACCACATTGTCATTCCTTGTTACATTTTGAGCATGAATACACCACCCTAAAGTTGCGAAATAATTTGCAAATTAATGAAAAATCAACAGTAACATATAGCCTCATAGCTCTTTTCCTCATTTTCAAATAGCATGGGCAGGTCTTTTATTACAAGGATCTTTAGACCTTGTCACAAAAAACAGTCGTTTTGAATGTTAAAACATTGGCGCTTACTAGGCTGTCGGCAACTTGATACACATCAAACCATTGTTCACGATAATCCTATTGTCAGCCTAATAGAGTCGTTGAAAAAGGTTGGCTAGGACAGGAAATAGCAGTTATAAGTATTAGACAAAAAACTGGAAGTTCTGAAGTCCTATGGCCTGTCATTAAATGATTATCTCCTCACTCTTAATCCGATCAAAAGGGATTAGAATAAATTAAATTTCAAGTTGGATCTCCTGTCAAAGTAACACCTTCCTGGTTATAGTAAGGTTTACTCAGTGGGTTTATGCCTTATAACTTTAGTGATTGCATTCTGCAACTAGGCCCACCAACAATATTGGTTATGCCCAACAGTCAACACATGAGGCTAAGTCATAATGACGTTCATTACTCCCTGGTAAATAGTAGTCACCATAAAGGTAGGCTACGAACGTAAACAGTTCCTTGACGAAGAAGTAGATCAAGACAACTCGAAGTATGATGCTGGCAAACATGTGTAGGTTTCAGATATTTTTCAGGCTATATAGATCCTTCCAAGGACCTGTGCAACATTTATTATCATTTCGCAAATCCAGGCCTAACGAATAGCATTATCTAGAGAGTACCTCAAGGCATACACGAATTCCCTGTCGTACGTTCGCTAGCTGCCATGACAACTGCTGTCAAGTGATAAATAATCATGACTTCAATTTGCGTCTTTAACATATGGGAACGCCCCTGCTTGGCAGAATCTCCAAGACGTTATTTCTGAAGCAAAATCTTCCCGCAAAATGACAAGTTTAAAGGGCGCCCTCGATTTTGCTTTTTTCCAGGTAAAGTGTTATAACGTCTTGACCAAGACAAGGTTTCACGTAAACCTGGGAACTGAAATTCAAGAATGTTATGGCGAAATTTCCCAACAGTTTTGTCCAAGATTGTAGCTCCTTTGAACCAAAAACCCTACCGGTAATTACAAAGCTTTCATGGTCCTGCGTGGTTTTGTTGCAGAGTTCAAAGAGAGTTATCAACACTCTAAAATCAAAAGAGTGAAATTCACTCAAAAAGAGTGTCCAGAATGATCACTCCTATGTACGAGTGAATTTCACCCGAAATGGAGTGAAAATTCACTCCAAATAGAGCGATATTTCACACACACACGGAATGAAATATAGCTCTATTTGGAGTGAATTTTCACTCCACTCCGGGTGAATTTCACTCGTTCTTAGGAGTGATCATTCTGGACACTCCTTTTGGAGTGAATTTCACTCTTGATTTTAGAGTGAACATACCCCTGTATACGAGTCACTTTAAACATGTTGTTGAGCTAATGGTACAGTATTTTCAACAATGCACTATTAGATAGTACATTGCTAATGAATAGTAACGTAACCAGTGGCGGATCTAAGGGCTGAAGGGAGGGGGGATTTAGTAGAGTTGTTGAATCGAGTCGCTGACTTGGACTCCAGTCAGACTCGAGTCGCACTTTTTCTTGACTTGCAACTCGACTTGATTTGAAGAATAATGACTTGCGACTTGACTTGAACATATTTGACTTGGCGACTTTAAATGATGTTGTCGCCGAGTGTACCATGAATTTCTTCACCACAACATTAAGTAACAACAGATTGCGAACTTGTTCTTCATATATTCGAGACTGCGTTGTGCCACGAGTGAGACGGATTCTGAAAAGACACTTACGGGTAAAAAAGTACATCTGTAATGAAGCACTATAATTGAACCAATCATTCAAACCCACGAGGTATACCTTACAAGACTCACCCTGATTACAAACACACCTTGCACTCATAGTTAGTGTAAATCAGTACTTATTCTGCTTATTCCATTTGCATCGCTGCATGCACAGAATGGAATTGAAAAATTTCCTACCCTCATGTCTACAAAAATAGATAAAAATAAAAGAACTATCTACGTCGATAAAATATAAGTGACCAAAAATGATACTAATGGTATGAAAATAAAGTGTATTAAATACGGTCTTTGTAGTCTTCGTGTGGATTGCCAATGAAATACAAATCGATGGGGGTTCACTATGTGATGGCGAAGACAAAACTTGCAATCGTCGAAAGAGTGATGACCTAATGGGGTGACCGTCCTCCTCTAGAAAGAAAAATCTAATGAAACGCTGTAAAACGCAAGTTACTCAACTTCGTGGCATCTGACATTCAAGATTCGGTCGCAAACAGCAAACATTTTTTTATGAAATTTAATATGACATATAAGGCGTTGCGATCTTTGTTATTCCGGAATAGGGTAGTCAGTAATGATTATTCATCAGTTAAATGGCCAATACAAGGGGCTAGGGGTTCTTCCAAGAAACAAATAACATTTACATTATCTGATGCATTTTGCTGGCATCTGGCAATTAAAATAATTTATGAATATTTCAGTGCACATTAAGGCGGGGTAATGCTTGTTGATCTCATTTTATCTTCACCTTTTCTGAACACTTATTTGAGAGCACGGTGGAAAATGTTTAAAATCTTCTAATTAGCCCCAGCGTATATAAAGAATATAAGTTTCCAAGAGATCCCTTCTGCCCTTTGCATTTTGCCCTCCGTATGAATAGCAAAACCCCCTCCCATCATAAAAAAAATGTTCATATTTGTGTGCGATCGTCCGGTCAATCATAAAAAATACACGCAAGCCTTGCGCGATGAGATGAAATTATGACATCCTAAATGCTGTTAAGTTTTTCAGAAATGTTTCTGAAAACTTTTTATAGTATAATTCAATATAAAAGTTTCATGAATCTTTTAGGGAAATAGCAAGCATATTTCAACCTTTTTACCATTTTAAGCATACAGTCAGTTAAATCGATGCCTTTACAAGGGTTCACAGAAAACGTTTTACCATTGGGACAAAAATTTTGACACAGTATGCTGTTATCAGTGTTATGCGGGGTTGTTGTGATTGGGGAATACCCTTATTGCTTTTAGTACGATACCATTTCCATAAGACCTTAGTTTGGAACTATTGCGTTTAAAATGCACTAACATTGCACACAAAGGGAACCATTATTAAATTGTTCAGCATCAGTCACCAATAAACTCTAGCAATAGCTTTATCTCCTCAACATATTATGCATCACAAGAGTTATGGATGTTGCATCATTTTGAACTTTTGAAAGTTTGGGTGTACAAATTATTTTTGGGCAACAAGTAACTGAATTTCTTCTGGTGAAAATCTTATTCCTTGAAAAAAAGCTACCGCACTGTCTTATTTTGAATTGGCTATATTATTATTATGTATATTGGTTTATATTCTGAATAATGGTTTAAAAATATGAAAATTATATGCAAAACAAACGCAGTATTTCCCTTTCACATATTGTTAGCTACTTTAAAGAATGAGTGCTTAAAAGTTATGCGGTCCATTGATTGCTCTTGTTCTGAGAAGTTGTTGCTTGGATATTTCTTAGTATGGACAGAGCATATTTCGTAAATCTTCCAAAACAAAACTTCAGCCTGTAACTTCTTTTGATTAAAATTTTTCAAAATATACCACCTAATCTCCATATTTAGAGTGTATATAGGAACTGCAGTCTAGTCCATAACCATGCATACTAAATTTTTCATTTTGAAAATTATGACTTGACTTGAGCAAAAATGACCTGTGACTTGAATTGGGTGGAAATGACTTGTGACTTGAAGTTAAATGACTTGCTACTTGACTTAACGATAGATGACTTGCGACTTGACTCGACTTGAGCAAAAATGACTTGGTTACAACTCTTTTTAAAACAGCCTTTTTCTTGCATTTTTTATTATTTTCTTTAATAGGCTATCTCCTTTGGACTCCCAATAAAATCTGCAGAATTATTACCCATTTTCTTAGGTTCATGGTTAGTAAAACCTTCGGAATACTCCAAAGAGTTTTAACTGGATTCTTTTTCATAACACAGTCTTTCAGAAAATTCTTAGTTTTAGCTTCAGTGAGACCTCTGCCTCAAGTTATTGTGTACTTTTTTGTACGCAGTGCCCTCATATTTCGCAGATCAACACAGAGCCCTTCCTTGTCTAGGCCTACTCTGCTATCGAGTTGGAGATTGTAATTTGAGGGATTTAACACGACGACTTGAAGGCTATCATAATTATCTGTCGCAAATATTCAAAACAGTGTTGTGAAGGCATGTGCGGAGTGCGGACCTCAAATCCAGGTAAAAGACCGGCTTTTGATTGGCATATATTTTTGTTAGGGAACTGAAAGTGTCTCGATGCAGAACCTTAACGCAGATTCTGTCAAGGAAATTTTATTTAATCAAAAATTTCTGCGCGCTCCGGGCCCATTCGTCACGGTTTACACTCAATCTCACGACTATTATTAAGGTAATAATACAATGGAGCTATTCTGATCACGACACTTCTCCGAAATACAGAAGTACATCTCCAACCTCTGTAAGGGACTCGCATCAATATGGGATCTTTTCAACCTAAATTGTTGCATAATGTGGAAGGTGTAAAGTAGGCATTTTCTGTTGTACAATTTTCAAAAAATTTACCGAGTGCTTCGCGAACAGCTATTATCGGTATAGATGGTGACTGTTAATACACTTACAACGGAAGAGCATTCTGAAACGCGCTGGTTAGTCCTTCACCGCTTTTGCTTTACCTATCAGGGAGGTCTAACATCACGCCCTGCACCTATACTCTCCTTCCTTCCCATTTCCCATTGCTGGAAGCTTTTTGCGTGAATTTTAGTTCAAAATTAGTGCTCGGCGTCACACTCTATAGTGTCATTTGGATGTAAGGTAATAAGCATCATCTCAGTGCCCGATTTTATACATTAATCTAGAGCTTCCCGGAGACCCTATAAGGTGGCCACCAGCCTTAAATACCCTTTTATAATGCGCAATGAAGCAAAGGAAAATGTCGTAATAGTGTAAGAATGTTTCTGTGGACTCCACGCACGTATTTTTGCTTAAAAACTTTCCCGGAATAGAAGGCAGTAAAGTAGCCTAAGCGGGGGGGTGGGGGGCTTCAGGGGGTTTGTTGACAACATACGGTACATACCCTTCTCTTACACAACATTCCTTTTTCATCTAACCAAAATTACAATTTACTAAATTATGGACATTTTCCAGCCATACATAATCAGTTCCAAAAATGTCCCGAAGAAAACACCATTTTGCAGTTTGAAATTGGCCTATGTAATTGCTGAAGTCTTCTCCACGAAAAACTGTCATTTCTAGCAGAGGTGGCGCCAGGATTTGCCCGACGGGAGATCCAGACTCCCCGACGAGGGGGCCAGCGACCCGAAGCCCCGACAGCCAAATGCGGTCGAAGGGGTTGGTTAAGGGGGACTTGAAGAAAACGTGTACTATACCATGCCATTGCGGGGCATCTTTTGCATAAAATTTGTATATACTAGAGTAACATAGTTCCGCGCTGATTGAATGTTTTTCCCGGTACCTAAACTGTGAAAGTGCAAAGCGCGCGAAGCGCACGAAAATTTTGGCAGTTTTACACAAAAAACATATGTAATCATTAAGAACAAAAAAAGGAAAACTGTAGGAGTGTAGACCGTATCGGTGATAACATACATTGTATCGAAACTACCTGGACTACCCGATGAGATAGCCAAACTTTGCTCCGTGAAACCCTCTCCAACTGACCGTACCGCATGACACACACAAGAGAACAGCAACTAGGCTTTTGAGATATGGGATAAAATTTACGACCTCTGCATTACTTGTGTACTCAGTGCAACATAGTGCAATGTTTGTGCCTCACACGTAATAAAATTTTGTAGTAATCATGTGTTTTTTGCCATTATTTTTTTTCTTCAAGCTTAGGTCATGGGGGGTTCAACCCCCAAAACACCCCCTTAGCTACGCGCCTGCATAGGCCTATGTTTGTGTTAGTACAATATATCAACTGTTTTGATTCTACGTTATTCAGTATTTTGTACTTCAATTTCAACCATGAAATCGACCTTTCATCGTAAGTTCGCCAGCCCCCCCCCCCCCCGGGTGACAAGGCTGGTTACGCGCCTGGTATAGGAAAACTCCTTGATTTACCTTCATTATGCAATATTTAGGCTATGTTTTAACATATCGTATCAAGAAAGAAACTTAGCTTTTGTTTCAAAATAAGTTTGCGGCGACTACAGTACATTAATGTGCCCTTTAAACTAAAGTTTTTTACCAGCTCATTGAATTTAGCTAACAATTACAGGTAATCACAGGCCATTTTATGTTTAGCCATTATGTGTCATATATGCTGGTGTATTCAAGCGGTGTGTTTTGTATGACGGTTCGTTCGTCATGACGAGAACCCCGGAAAAAAAACGCATCTACGGCGGAGGTCCGAGGACTCCACGGGATAATTTGAGAAAAAAGGAACCCTTATATTTTATGCGGTTCCCCGAAGTTTTAGGGGCCTTGAAATGATTTGGACCTGAAGAGAAAATTTCGGTATTTTTAGTACTTTTACTCAAGAAGGCTAACTTTACCAGCGATTTGGGAATCTCAGGGGGAAGTTCCCCCTGCCGACCCCACCCCTCTCAGGCCACGGCCCTGGTGCAAAAGTGCGTACTCAATGTCATTAGTAGACGGTAAAATATTTCATTTTAGTTCCTGCAATCGTGTAAATGCTTCTAGGCTTCCGGTAGATTCGCCCCTGGACCCCCACAGGGGAACATTACTGAAATGGGCCCTAAACCCATTTTTGTGGGGAAAATGTCCAACATCCCTCCCCCCACTCATCCATTCTTAAGGACGTCCCTGTTGCCACTGTTGTGGTTGACACAAAAATTAGCTTTTCTGTACAGTAGTTGAGAAAATTTAATTTAGTCTACATACCCGAAATGTTTAATTTAAATTTACGTCAAATGTTGCAGAAAATGTTATCAGACTGCACTAAAGCACCTATAATTACCAGAAAGGTTTCAAAAGGGAAGGGCATACATACATCACAGCCTTAGATCAAGACGGCAACATAAAATTTACGACACTCTGGCCCAGGAGCGGACTGAGCAGTCGGGCAACCGGGCACTGCCCGAGGGCCCACACAGATAGGGGACCCGCACTGTCATTCGAAAATTTTAATGAAAATCGGAAAATTCGGAAATCCAGGGAAATTACAAATCGTAGGAAATATTATATTTTATTTAAATCATAGTATTATAATAATTGTATTTAAACATAACATGATCTGTTTACTTTAAACATTAGACTTTTTTGAATAGTGAGCTTTGTTAATATGAAGACTGGTATTGAGTTGGTAACCTATGTGGGATAGGTTGTGGCCACTGTAAGTAGTGTCGGTGAGGGAAAGTTGATTCAGGTTGGGAAGGAGGAAGGCCCATACCCATTTTGCCCGGGGGCCCAGTTCATTGTCAGTCCGCCCCTGCTTTGGCCCATGTGAGTTAATGAGTTAAGGAACAGAAAGTATGTTTATAGGCGGGATTACTGGGGAAAGGATTAGCACTTGCCCCCACTTTTCCAGAGCTTAAAAATAACAAAACAAAAAAGCATGAGCGAAAGGAAGCGAGAGCAAAGAAATTTTAAGAGAATTTTCAATAGCCTGTTATGATTAAATTATGCAATTTAAAAAAAAACATTAATATCAAATACCATAAAAATACTAGGAAGATTTTTCTCGGCGCGCTTCGCAAGTATCCAGGGATGAAAAGCTGACTTACATAATACTATTGAAAACTTTGTCTGGCACCGTAAATTTTCTTTCAGAGCATACATTATGGGCGTCTCCAAAGGGCCATATAGGCTTCTATTGTGATTAAAAGCTTTGAAATAAGGGTCACTGTAAGTAATAATGTACGTCATTAAATGCGCCATGGCCATGATCCAATTGCAAACAATTAAGATCCCAAACCCAATCCATGTACAGGGAATCGCAATTCTCGATAATTTTTTCGGTGTGCTTCTCATTAGGGTCACAAATTGAAAAGAAAAAAAATGGGTCATAAATTGATGTCTCATAGTAATGCTGTACTGCTGTGCGTAAATAGGAAAACTGTAGTGGAAATGTCTCGTTATTACTTCCTGTAGGACAGTAGGACTCCTTCACTAAATAACTAATTCCAAAACCTCGCTACACCTTCCGCTGTTCATTCTCCCCACCAACTACCACCATACCTGTATCAGGTTTCCTGCAGAAAAATATCGCTCGTCCGGGTTGGCAATTGTATGGGTATGAATTGTCTGGGTAAGACTGGTCTAGCGTTGGAATTGTCTGCCGCGAAATGGCAATTGTCCAGGCGGGAATTGTCCGGGTGGGGGTTACCCTGGGTATATGGGAATTGTCCAGGTTGGCAATTGTCTGGGTGAGAACTGTCTGGGTGGTAATTGTCCAGGTGGGAATTGTCCGGGTGGCGGACAGTGGTTATCGATCCGCTACTTCCAATTATGAGGTCGTGTGTTCTAATCCCAGCTCGGACATTACAACCGTCGTCCAGTTTCTGGGTTGTACTTTCTCGTCTGCTATCCCCTAATCATACTGACTTTGTCTCACGAAACTGGCATTGCCAGCTTGGCGTAATAGGCTACTCCACGTTGAAGCAGGGGCGCAGGCTGGGGTTGCGGGGTGCAGCAGCACCTTCCCGCACCAGTCGGAGTTCCGCTCACAATGAGACAAAAAGCCTCTCAAAAACAGTAGGCGAAAAAAGAAGCTCAACAAGACTACCGTGTTACTCCCTGACCACCATCCCCACTCAGCACACTAGTTTTGTGCCTACAAGAGGATGCATGCAAGTCGGCAATTATAAATTTATCTGACAGCTTTTCTATGCGCAACGACACAAATGCGTTATTCTTATACTGGGAGTGAATATAGGCATTAAAATATATCAGAGGAATATCGCCCCATAGCACTGTTCGTTTTGTAAGTATTTGATGCACCCTTCAGCTCCGACGTTGCTGCAAGTTTTTGTTTTTTTTTTCGATTTAAACATAAAAAAGTTAGGTTAGGTGGTGCACTATCTGATGTCACTTGCAGCGGCGCACCCAGAATTTTGGACTAGGGGGCTGAAAATTTTGGGAAGAATATCTAAGCATAGCGCCACCACTGTTAGCGCGGAGCGTGCCAGAAAATTTTGGGATAAAAATAGCCCGTAGATCGCCGGAAATCGCCCTCCCCAGGCTCCGCAAGTATACCTTCAAATGGTATTGTCAGTATTTTCTTGGACTACAACTTGCAGTCCCACTGTCAAATTTGGCAGTGAGGATTTTATAACTGGAAATGTTTTCCCGCGGAATACATGGACAATACATAGACTAATATTAATGATAGACAAAATTGGAAGCTTTTCGCTATACAAAGATCTGATCAAATGTGTCCTTTTTCTGATTGTTAGTTCGTTACTTTCTAGAACCAAACATGAGATGGAACTTCTCCAATTTGAGGACGAAAACAAACCATCAATCAGTGACTCCGGCACGGGGGTATGGAAGCGCGTGCCCCCCCTCCCACATTGATTTCTGAATAAAATTCTGAAAATTTTTAAAATGATCTAAAAAAAGGCATTAAAGCTATAGATTTCTGTAGAGGGTTGGATAAGGTGTGTTTTCGACCGAGTGTTGCATCTATTGTAATCTCTTTCTAAGCTACAAATGGTTCACAAGCTACTGTATCAAAATGTTTGCAAATCCTTCGCAAACTTTCAAAAATTTTCGCGTCCTCCGCGCGCTTTAAACCTTGCTTCAATGTTCTTATTATCAATATCTTCCGATAGCAATTTTTGGAGAGGCACAGCAGAAAAAGTTGAAAGCTGTTTACGAATGAACAGGTAAAGGACTGGCTTTTTAGGTGGCATGTAGGGTGTCTCGATGCAGAGCCTGAATATAGGTTTTGGCATGGAAATAATATTTAATGAAAAGTTTCGGCGCGCTCCGCGCGCATTCGTTACAGCTAACACTTAGTCTCATGACCCTTTTTAAGGTAGTAGGGGGCTTCAGGAGGTTTTTTGACAATGTAACGTCCTTTTAGACAACATATACTCTCTTTCACCAAACCAAAAATTTGAAAATTAACTATATTATGGACATTTTCCAGCCATATATAATCAGTTCCAAAAATATCCCAAAGATGGCACCATATTTAGTTCCTCTATCACATATGAAAAGTAATTTTTTGCTTGAACCCTAAAAAACTAACAAAGCCCAGCACTATCCGAGACTCTACGTATACCACAGTCACAACAGAACTTGAAAGTTACTTTATCTGACTTGAAAGCTTGAAGCAATGGACCGTATCTAGTGGAGCTAACCCGCTCAGGCATGCAGTCTATTGAATTTATTCCACACATTGACGAAACTATTGGGAACGACTGGCTGTTTCAAATCACAGCAGTACACACATTATACATGTAGGCTATTATGTGTTATACAAACAAGACATTACACTTCTCAGGACGAACCACAAAACTTGGCCAATTTTTACACTCTTGCGCTGACTGTGAACCTCGTTTAATCCTTTGTATAATAAAAAAATATATAATATAATATAATAATATAATATAATATAAAAAATATATAATAAGTATAATAAATTTTAATCCTTTGTAAAATAAAAAAAGTAAAAAAATAAATAAAATAAAAGATGTATAGTGTATGTTTTTGTATAATGCTGAGAACGCGTGTGACGTGGGGATGCCACAAGTCCGCGCCGCAACATAAATCGATGTGTCAATTCATATACCCCAGGTGTAAGAACATAAATGTCTTGAGAATCTGTCTGAACACCAGTCTTTATGCTTATCAAGAGGCTTTCTTTCGCTTATATGATGACCATACTCACCTCTGACACGATTGATACCCCCGTCAACTCCGTTTCATATTCCCAGCCATTTCTACAACATCCTCCAGCCTCACTGCTCGCATTATCGTGAAACTCACAGCATATGCCATGTTTTCCTGTTGCACTTTCGTTCACTGTACTGTTTAAATCTCCCGAGCACTCCGGTTCCACGATCTCTGCTAAGAAGACAGTGCTCAATGCAATCCACGCCACTTGTACCTGTGTCAAGCATCCGGCTATTGTTAATACAATTTGCGTCCTTCCAAAAGGATTGGCAGCGTTCAGAGCTTGGTCAACATCCATCACTTGATTTCTGCACACTGTTGGTAGACTCATGTGTACATACTTATATGTACAGGTCTAGCGATTTGTGTAGCGAATGATTGTGTGTGTAATCAACAAAGAAGGATATAGAAACACATACACGGTTGACCGATTATTGCGCAATGAAATTTGTACAACCATAGAAATACGCTAGAATGATGTCTTGTAAAAGGGACTGAAGCCCTCTGCAGAGGCGGCAGAAAAGTAATTGAGCGGATTACACAGATTACTACGTCATTCCTTTTGCCCCAGTTATTGAAGGAATAACTGCAAGTTTGAAAGTAAGTAGTAAGGAACCAAAACATATCTGTTGTGTTAGTCCGTAGTCTACTGACCAAGTATCTTGGGCACTGGCGGATCGAAGGGGGGGGGGGGTTGCCATGGCCCCACCCAAAGGTGGGCCAAAAATTGTTTCCCAAAATTTCCTGAATAGTTAAGAAATACATTTACTTCACAATTGTACACTTTTTGCACCAAATCGTATCCGGGGGAATTCAGTTATAGATAAAATTTCCAAAAGGGGGGGGGACAACAGGCCTTAGACCCCTTTCCCCAAATCACTGCACCACCAGTTTGCCCCCCCCCCTCTCAAACAAAGGTCCTCAATCCGCCAGTGATCTTGGGTCGCTTTGGGGCTTCGTAGTAGGTCAGCATTATATGCCGTTTACAAAATTGGGCTACCATCACATCCAGGGGCAGATACAGGTTTTACTGTGAGGGGAGTTTTGACGATGGCTTGTGGAGGAGTGGTGGTCGTCCTGGGCAAGTGGTCTAGGGGAAGGAGAGGGAGTTCCCCTTCCCCCTTGGCAGCTTGGAAAATGTTTGTCTCAGTCAGGCTGGGGTCTTAATGCAAAATGGTGCTATCATTTTCCATATCTCCAGGCATGTTCAAGCACTAGAAATGACCAATTTTTTTTTTGTGGAGAAGACTGCAGCAAAAACAAAGGCTTATTTCAAACTTTTATCATTCGTACCATACCACTTTGGTTGGAACTGTACATTTGCGAGAATGTTGATTATTGTGCGATTAGTGATGGCCGTCCTAGGGGAAAGGTTAAAGGGGAATGTGTGTCGGGCCCGTAGCCACGGGGGCGTTTCGGGGCAATGCCCCCAAAAATATTTCTGCCCCCAGATGAAAATTGAAACTGCATAATAATTAATGTGGTGGAATATTTTATGCCCCCCCAATCACAACACTTTCCCCCCCCCCCTAAAAGTGTGAAGCTGGCTACGGGCCCGATGTGTGTACCTCTCAGGACGTGGCTTAGATCAGTGGCGCGGCAAGGTTTTGGTGATTGGGGGACACCGCAGATGACGTCGTAGTACCACCTCAGGGTGTCGTCCTCTCCTTTGAGAAATTGTTGATAATTTAAGGTTGCTTAAATGCAAAATGCAGGGCCGTCGGAACCGGGGGCTGGGGGATGCAGCCCCCCAATAATTTTGCCATGAATATTTTTTTAATGCAATAAAAACGTCAAAAAAGTGAAAACGGAGAAGTAAAGTAATGAATATCGTTCTTAAAGTTATATCAGCTATCTTTCAGTCTATCCGTATTATATTAATACAAATGACGTATCATTTCCGCCATTCAGTCAATAAGGAAAAATTGTTTATGAAAGAATTTGAAAATAGCGACTCAATGTCGTACGACGTACTAAATTTGACTTTCTGCGTCATTTTTTGGAAATCTAAACAGTAATTGCATGATGAAGTCTCAGAATTTGAGTTGCCTTATCTTAAATTACTGATGATTCACAGTAGCGTAACTCCTATGGGCTCGGACCGTACTGAGCTGGGGACCCCGCTACACTGATGCACAGAAAAAAGCGAGGCTAAGTAAATTCAAGGTCTAAGAAATTGGGATTGCACCTGCAATATTCCTTGCTTCAAAAATGGACATGAGCATTGAGTTCATTGGACATATCAGTAATCAAAGCAATAAAATTTTCCGTGCAGCCTCGCCGCATGACCGTGTTTACTATCAATAACGTCTCAAACATATTCGCATTATTCAAAGGTGAGGGTTCTACAATTACGCCGATTGTTATTGTTCATTGGAGTCATTA
>WURT03030457.1:0-15300 GCA_009936505.3 Holothuria glaberrima | reverse complement strand
ACGTTTACCCATTAATATTTTGTTATTTGTTTCATTGTGTCACAATACGCTTCAGCTTTGCCAAGAAGTCATAAAATATCGATTTTCTTTATTTCCTTCCTAAAACAACGGAACTCTCTAACCTGAAGTCACTTGAAAACAACAAAATGATATCACTGTTTGGGATCTGAGTACAGTTCCCGAAACAATTTTTGGCAAGGGGAAGGGGAATTTCCCTTACTCAAAACGACAGTTCATCCCTTAAACAACTAGACCACTAGTCATTAGTCTCACTGCAGCTTTGATTAACGGTGTGGTGTTCATTTTAATCACTTGTAACGGTTGTTTAAGACAAAGGTGATAAACCTTTCGATTATAACGGGCCATCTAACAATCTTAAGACTGCTCGCCGGCCAGGGGCGCTGTCAACGTGGCCAAGGGAACGAAAAGCTCCCCTCCTATGAGCAACACATTACGTGTAGGCTACATCTCCGATACACCTTTTTGCAAACAGACACCTATGCTGATCTGTCCACGTGACACCCAGTAAAACTGCTTCCAGTCGTGGATGAGAATCATGGCGGCTAAGATCCCCGAAAGCTCCGAGGTGTTTGGGGGTCATGGGGTTAAACGCCAGCATTACCGTTACATTTTTTTTTGTAAATGACATCATGAAGCGTGGAACTAATCAGATGCAGTTATCAGAAGGTGATCATTTGTTTTAAATATCTTAGCTTGCACTAATTGCAGGCCCATTTGTGATGATGAAGTATTATTATAGTAACTGAGCAACTGAAAAAGGGGCGCGCGAAGCGCGCCGACAAAATATCGTTTGGAAGCCACTATTTTAATCTTTAGTCTTCGCATTACATCATGACAAAGTTATTCACTTCTTTACTTTTAAACCCATTCAAGGGAGGGAGGGATTGACCCATGTAATCCACCGGG
The DNA here is from genome assembly GCA_009936505.3 of Holothuria glaberrima. Lineage (NCBI taxonomy): Eukaryota > Metazoa > Echinodermata > Holothuroidea > Aspidochirotida > Holothuriidae > Holothuria > Holothuria glaberrima. The sequence continues at coordinate 14,373 of WURT03030457.1, read as the reverse complement.
ACTGATACTGTGCAAACGAAATAAATTTCGCATGATTTCCATAGTTGGATGAGTGTGGTTCATATGTAAAGACATGCATGCTTTACAATGCATGTTACATTGTGCAACATGTGAGGTGTAGTACGGTACTACACCATGCAGAAGCGGCATCACGAAGTGCATTTATCCTATGTCCAATAATGATGGACAAAGTTATAATAAATTGACTTCCAAAGGTATGTCACTGTACGTTCACAAATTGCCTTCCGGGTAGGACCAAATGGTCTCGCAGGCCGGAGGTTCTCTACCCCTGGCCATTCTCGCAACTCCGTTAAAAATCCTCTTTTAAAACACGGCGTTTGTCCCACCGTGTTTTCTTGTTCACCCTTTACGGGAGGTCAACATTGACACATAACACACAAAAAATAAATGCTATAGAGCAGCTTACAACTCCCGGCAATGGTTGAGACTTTGAGCAAAGGAAATGTTCTTTGAATTATATCTGTATATGTGCCAACTGATAATGGCCCCCTATGGGACAGTGTGGCATTTTATCATTTCCTTTATCACAAACTAGAATGTCCCCGATTGAAGGAGCTGCACACGAACCTGAAAATAAATCGAAATCATAACCACTCGATCGAATCATATCAATTCATATGACCAGTGGTCGAATGACCCAGTATACCTAGGCTGAAAATTTGAAATTATTGCGAAACTATACTTGACAATTACATATTAGTTCATACTCTATAAATAATACATGACATTTGTGAGATAGAGGGGATAATTTGCCCAAATTAAGAAGTACTTTTTATTTATGTTATACCGAATAACGTTATTTTTTGAAAATTGAAGATCGTGCTTTAAAACCTTTTGGGGGGCAAGTGCCCCCCCCCCCCCGCGCTCCTATGGCGAGCCGCTAGTGATTGTCACGATACCGATCAATATGTGACCAATGCCCCTGCAAATGAGACTTAAATACGGATTTCATTTCCGTCCTTTTTCAAGCCCGTTTATTAGTGCAGGGCGTAACTACTGCTAAGTAGATTACGTTGTTAAAACACAGGTACCACCTATTGTTCCTGCAGACTATTATATATTTGTGAAAACGTGAAAGAGGATATGGAAGACATTGTACAAGAAAATGGAAAAGTTTTAAGCTATGATACCTTTTTACAAAAATTTAATATCACTCATTGTCATTTTACTACTTACTGGGGTTTAGTTTCTGCTATTCCTAGGGACTGGAAGATTTACCGCCACCTTGATAACATTAGCACGAGTAAAGGTGAAAGTCTTTTTTATGACCTAAATCAAATAATAAGAATTTCCAAATTTGTTTACTCAAACTTGGTGGAAATTTTTTCTATTCCCCCAAAGGCTTTATCCAAATGGAGTGAAAACTTAAAATTTTGTAATGTTACTTGGAAAAACATTTTCTTGAGCCCGTGGTATTCTGTCAGGGAGGTTAAATTACAGTATTTTCAGTACAGATTTCTTTACCGAATTTTAGGCACAAATCACCTCCTGTTTTTGATGAAAATTCGTGACAACCAACTCTGTTCGTTCTGCAATGTTTGTGACGAAACTATTGAACACCTGTTTTGGGAATGCCAAGCAACTTCGTCTTTCTGGCTGGATGTAGAAAAATGTTTTTTAAAACGACAGTTTCTCTTCTCAAAAGAAGATATTTATTTTGGTTATAAGCAATTGAGAAGGCACCCATGTAATTTTTTGATCTTTAACGGTAAGTATTAAATTTACCAGCAGAAGCAAACCAATGTTCTCCCTAAAATTGAAGATTTCTTCTTCAAATTTAAATTCTCTATAGAAGTGGAAAAAAGTATTTCAAGAAGCAATCGTGATAAAACTAAACGTTATGTTTCATACGAGGAATTAAAAGAAACCTTCGACGTTTGCGAAATGTTGTTTAAAGATGACAATTAGCATTTTATTTACAGGTTCTGTTGTACCCAATTGAAAATTAAGTTGATTCCGGTATATTGCTTTCTTTTTCCATGTTTGTATATAGCCTTTTTAAATATTGTATAAGAATTTTGGTAAACGTATTGTGAAATAAATGAGATGGAAAAAAGTTCATACTCTATAAATAATACATGACACTTGTGAGATAGATTTCATTTACGGATTTCATTTCCGTCCTTTTTCAAGCCCGTTTATTAGTGCAGGGCGTAACTGCTGCTAAGTAGATTAAGTTGTTAGTACACAGGTACCACCTATTGTTCCTGCAGTCTATTATATATTTGTGAAAACGTGAGAGGATATGGAAACAGTCTGCTACGCAGGATGACCGATTGATTGTACCTACCACTTACTGCGTACCAGTCGGCGCCATTGGTTATGCCATCTTTGAATCCATGCTCAGCAGAAAAGTTGGCGTACCGGGTTGTTTCGTAATAAATCCTCATGCGTCCATGATGAGCACTGTACGTCAGGGCAAGAAAGCGGAATACGTCATCGTCTGAGCATGCGCTGTACGGGGAAGGATCCCTGAGGGTCCAGTAAAGAATCTTTTTAGCTGGAAACGGAAAATGTGTTAAAAAGATAACCAGAACAGTGCAAAAACGTGTAGTTGCTCGCAATCATGCCGTCACTTGTCCCAGCATCATTTGTCTTCAGTCACCAAGTCACAGTTTCTAGCAAGTCCCCGAAGGGCTGGGGATGGGGAACGTTGTTCAGCAAGACCGCTTTAAAGGTGAATCACAAAGGAAGCTGCGCCGTGCTTGGAAAAGGTAAACATAAGGAATTACTTGGCTGTGCAACGTCGGTGACCACACCGGCAATGCACCGCCAAGATGTGATCTCCCACTTTGTATTTATTGTTTTACATTTTCAAGCGCTGCACAGCGTGGCGCAAGGTAGCACAGCGTCCGGTGTGATCCGACACAGTTGCTCCTATTGACTGTCAGTGACACGAACCGAATCGAACTACACTTACACCGGAAAACCTGCATTAGTTCCCTATTGTAACACCGAACCCCGAATCCCCAACAGCAACGCAAAAACTACCTGGAAAAATAACCCAGATCTGATGAAAAGGCAATCGAAAACTACCAGACGACCCCACCTAGATTTGAAGGCAAGGGGGTACATTCTAAGCACCAAATGATTCTTTACCCCCTTAATGGCACAAGAAGAACAAAACTACTAGACCAGGGGTGGGGAACCTTTTGTTCTCTGACGGGCCGTTGTAAAGGTGATAATCTACTCGCGGACCGCACACAAAGAGGGCACAGTAAACTTTCCCAACAGGGCGCAGGCAAAGGGCCCCCAAACAGGCCCTGCTGGGGTTCAGGGGAAAAGTCTATGCAAGAACTGGGGTAAAGCCCCTGAAGCTCTAGAATTTGTACTAATGTGTGGACAATAAAATGCCCATCAACCATTTTTAAATAGCATAGAATGTGCAAAGCTGAAGAGGCCAGAAGTACCACAATATGACCAGCTGTATTTTACCTATGTGTAAAGTAATAACGAATGAGCGCAAATAAAAAGTGCGCGCTAATCGCGCCGAAAAAGCTGCGTATTTTTGAACCGACATTATTTTTTCCTCATTAACATTTTACATTGTAAAATTGTCAGCTTTCTGACGTTTAATTCACTCTTCGGAGGGACTTGTTGAATTTTTAGAAACTGATACATTGCCCACTGAATTTCATACTCTAATAGATAGATCTATACCCATTTGATAGTGTAATTCTGTACAATGTTATGTAGCCTATGTGTCACGCAAAGCTTCCACTCCCTATACAAAATTACAAGGATTCCGCACTCGATTTATGTCTAACGAAACGGTTGGCATGTTACATTGTGCATACAAAGATTTCAGTAATGTGCTGGTAGTGTTTCGAAGCAGATTTACGTGAAATACCCGGAAAGTGGTACTGCATAAGCAGGACAGCGGTGGGCACCATAGACTAAGAGGTTATTGTCAATTAGTTTTCAAGTGATTCTGAATTGTCATTTATGAATTGCCTCGCTGGCCGGACGAAATGGTCTCGCGGGCCACATACGGCCCGCGGGCCTGAGGTTCCCCACCCCTGCACTAGACCGAGTCAAAATATAGGGGGCACCGGGGTTCCCGAAAAAAATTTCATGCCAAAAAGAATAATACCTTCCACAATGTGGACGGTATAAAAGCTCTTGAAAATATGGAGTTCTAGCGTAAATGTACACAATCCTGGTTGTTGCCACTCAAAATTGAATGGAAGGGGCATTGATTTAGGATGCAATGGTTTGGTGACGTTAAAGTCGGCTTTAGGTCAACGGTGTTTTACATGAGCACGTGACCCGAAAATGCTGGCGACATAAATAGGAGTAGTAAGTGGAACTCTGATAAACAAAACCTATTATTTCGATAGTCAATCCCACTGCCCGTAATCAGGCTGAGGCGTAACAAGGCTCTAAGTTTTAGGGGAGACAGCACACAGGAAACGGCGCTACAATTACTTAAGCTCACTCAGACCAATTGAATAAATTGAAAAACGAAAAAGGAACAACAAGGACCACAGTTCCCTTATTAGGGCAGAAAAGTTTCCAAATTCTGCAAAAGTGCTCACCCCCAAAGACAGTAGTCCCGTATGCTTATGATGTGAACTATGTAAGTAAATAGTGTTTAAGCAAGTGGCTTATACTGTAAACAGACTATTCAAACAAGTTTCAAACAAGAGTTACAATTTACACGTTCAACTTGACCACCAGTAGGCGTGCAGGGTAAACTTTTGCCAAAAATGCATCCAAGATTGCCTGAATGGCACTTCCGATAAAGAGCTGTGCTCCTGCCTCATCCCCACCCGACCCCCTTTTGATTGTGTTCATTTGGAGTGGGTATGAGGTAGAGGTCCGGATGACCCCCCCCCTCACTCCCTCCCGCCAATATTTCTCCATCCCGGACCTACGGGTGAGCTCTTCTAGACACACATACATAACACAGAAGGAATAATCAAATAGTCATGGCGTATTTCATACCAAATAATGACATGACGTTAAGACCTCGATTTGGGCTAGCTTTCTACACAGAGGCTTTACCGAAATATTGTTCACAAGCTTGTCTAGAAGGTAGGCTACGTGGGATGTACTCTCTTAAGTTGGTCTTATGTTTATTTCGTTAGGTTCATTTGAGTGAAAAGCTTTCAAACACCTCGCCAGTTTACACTGTAAAGACGTTTTAGCCCACAACAGTGACTGCAAATCTTAATGTAAATCAGAAGATGTGTTACTATGTTCCTGGTAGATATGCCTCTCCTAATTTCACACTCGCTTGCTGTTCCTCTGGTACGGTTTAATCTGTACACCGATTTTGCAACTTCTGCTGGTTATGGCTTTTAATGAAAGATTCTCACATATGAAGATGCTTGTATGAGAGGCAAAAGCGTATATTGTACTTAAACTATAGTAAGTGAGTGCATATTCTTGCTCTATTAACACCTTCAGTGGAACTAACGTACGTTTATCAAGTGAATTCTTTAGTCTGCATTTTGCGTATAATATCTTGGAAAATCTCTTTGGTGGGAGAAAAACCACCCTAATCGCATTGTGCCATCTACTGATATTACCTCGGAGGCCCCCACAAACCAAGTACGACGGACTCCACTAACCAGTTGGGAGGCCTCACACCCATACTGGGGGAGGCCTCTGGAAGGGCCTCTAAAATTGGAGGCCTTCGCCCACTTGGGCGCTGGCAATGACGTACCGTCAGAGCCGTATAGCTAAATATACGGCTTTGCGTATGCCATCGGAAGATCCGTGAATTTTTGAAATGGGGACACTTGCATGAAACTTTTAGCTGCATGACTCATTTTAAATGAAAGTACACTATAAACATCCCAGAATCGTCACAAATTCGAACTAGAATTCATAAGAACATCTAGTTAAAAGGGAAATATGAGAGAAGAGGTGGTAGGTATCACCGGAACTGAGGATTAAAAAGTATGTTTTTTGAAGATGTTTAAATAAAGCAGTCACCCTGGGAAATCGATCGTGTATGGTAACGCACGAAGCGTGCCGACGCAAAATTATATCCCTAAAACTTTTTTTAACGAAAAATATGTGTACTTTATATTGTGTAAAACAAGACAGGAATGATTCTAAATATTGCCTCTTGATTTGCTCTCAATACCTGGTCTCTGTTCCAGGAGGAAGTTTACAGCTATTTGTCGGACTGCCGGAAGGAGACTTTTGCCATATTATCCAGAACGATTCCGTGTATCATTGTCCTGAAAATAACCATCATGGATGAAGCGTGAACAGTGCATAATTGCGGGCTGAGCGTGCAGATTATTTAATGAGATATCACCTTTCACGATACAAATTACAGCTATGTTCTGTTCTAAGACGCTTTCATGTTCTCGGCAGTTTGGTAGCTAAGGAATTATTTGTGGTAGAAAACAGTCAAATAGGCTATACCAGCCGTTCATTCGAAAAAAAACCCTCACCCTACCCTTTGCAGTTAAACGCCTATGGTCATTTTACTTGTTCCATTTTCTTTCTCTGTTTTCATTTTTGTCTTTTCTGTCCCTCCTTTTCCTCATTTTCATGTTTGTATTTCTCGTCTCCTTTTTACTCACCCTTTTCTCGTTTCCACCCCCAACACACACCCCCTTCCTAAATAGCCCCAGACTATGACTAAAATCATCAAATTTTCATTCAAACAAGTTTTACCTGGATCCAAGTTATCCAAAGGATAGCTTGCAACGAGAGCACCGCCGTGTAAGTTAGCTGATAAGACAAAATGTTCAGTTTTTAACCAATCCATTATTGCCCTGGTCTCTTTCTGGATCTCGTCTTCAACTTCTTCGAAGAAGTCAGGGAAATTTCTGTTAAGATCCACTCCATTCAAATTAAATCTGCACATGAAATTGTAATTTTTAGCAGAAAAGTTGAAAATTAGATCATAAATGTTAACCAAGAGTAAATGCATTTTTGTAATAATCCTTAACACGCCCTAAGACTGGTAACATTGAGTAACATACCACTAATTTAACAGATTTCCTCCGAGCCAAATACTAAAAATGTAGTTACTAAACAAGGGCGCCGTGTATACCACAATTTCTGAAAAAAATATGCCCAGTCTGCAGGTCTGTGATGTGGGTATTGAAGTAAATGAATTAGAGTACTCTTCATTCAAAGATGACAGGGAATTGAAGGGATTTCAGGAAGTTTTGCTTTATAACTTTCCACTGTGGAAAAAATACATTTTGAGTTAAGTATTGAAGGTGAACCCTACTTTGTCCTCGAAGCTCTTCTCAGTGACTTAAATTGTTAAAGACTATGGTACATAAATTTGTAAACAGTGTGTGAAAGTTCTACTCGCAAATTTGATATGAGGGGTAGCTTGAGTCTATTGAGAACTTCAACAAGGGTTCAGAGGTCATGAAAAAGATCAAATGTGGTGTAAAAATCAATGCAGAAATCATTATAATAGTGAGCTACCTCAACTTGGAGCAATTTGTCTCTCAAATTGTGACAAAATAGACAATTACACCCATACTAGCAACCATGACTGAGACGATCGAACAGAGCGGCCAACCAACCAACTAACTAACCAATCAACAAACAAACACACATACATACATACACACACAAACACGGCACACCCAAGTCATAGGCTGCCGTTTACCGCTGGTCAAATTTGTGACAGATTTCACCAAGACAATTAAGGCTTGTACTACATGTTATTATACCACGCCGTAAATAAAATTATACACATCACATCATGAAAGTATTATGTATGTATGTAATAAAGGTAGTGCTTCCATGAGTTACCTTCCAACTTCACCGTGACACGCCCCCTCTTGAGATTTTCCAAATCCATCAGGATTCATTGTTGGCATGAGGTGTATCCGGGTGTTGTCTAGGAGACGGGTGACGTCATCATCCTTACCGTAGTTACTTAATAGATGCTCAGCTAAATGGAGTAAAAGTTCTCTGCCAATGGCCTGTTTATGAAGAAAACGACACCCGGGAAAAATTTTGGATTGTACATTGCCGTCATTCACATGTGAAAGGTGATTATATATGGACAGCAAAATTGTTTTTTATCTTTGGCAATGGTTCACATCAACCTTCTAGCAGGGAGTTGCCCTGACAACCACTAGTATGGTCTATAGCCTAACGCTGACTGATGCAATTAGTACATATTTACTGCAAATGACGGTTTCTGCTGTCATGCTGAGTCTCAGCCTCATAGACTACGTTTTTTAAACATTTTACTTTAAATGCGAAAATCATGACAACATGGCGACTCTCTGGTAATCTTCAAACTAACAAGAGCAAGGGAGATTTAAGGGCCTTCTTCCAGGAAAATTTGGAAATTAATTTGAGTACTGGTAGATGAGATTTCCTGGCACCTGTAGATCGGAGTTTGAGTAGCACGCATACAAAGAAACATCTGGCACGGAATCGTGTATAACTATGAGATGTAAACATTTTGAGGGTTCGGAATAAGTTAGCTGGTAATGGTCTATCCGCCCAGGTGGTAGCATGCAACACACTGATCCGCCAAAATGTTTGCCACCAATTACAAAAAAAAAGAAATAGTTTGAAACTGAGCCGCTGTTGATAATTTTGTATTTGAGTTAAGCGATCGTCACAAAGGCAGGATGTGGCGAAGGAAAGATGGACTTGAAAAGCTCCCAGCCCCTTGAGCCATCGCCAAGAAAACAAACCTGAAGGAACATGAACCGCCTCGGTTAATTCTCCCGTGTTTCACCAGGGAGTTGCAACAGAGCAAAGAATATGTCGTACAGCCTGCTATGTTAGCAAAGTGGTGCACACAAGTTTCGTTGTTCGAGACGCTTTCGCTACAGGGGTGCGCTTCATCTTGGAATGTCGCCAACAAGACCTGTACGGTATATAGCAAGGTGAGGTGTACCCCGCGGAGCGGACTCTGCTTGACCAGGGAGTTGCTAGCAACCCCCTAGTTTGACTACCTCCTCAGCTTCCCAATTGTGGGGATAAGACTGAACAAGGAATATGCTACGTAGGCAAGGTAAGGTGCGAGGGCCGGCAGAGCTTGCAGGACGAGATATTTTTCATGACAGACTCTTGAACCCCACTGATAACATTCTTGTCACCCGAGGAGAGTAAGTATAAGCTGTGACAAGCAGGCCTAAAGAAAGCAAACGAAGAACGATAATATACTAGGGACGGGGATAAAACTATGAAAATGCCATCTTACGTAATGGGACACAGATACTGTCTCCTGCCAGAAAGGCTCAGTTGGATAACGTTAGTCATTGTAGGTCATTGGTCTTGAAATGAGCGAATGTATTCATTCTACCAAAAAGGGAAGAGATATAATTCGCTCACTCATTCCTGGCATTACAGGCCCCTGGAAATTCTGTCTTATGTTGATCCAGGAAGAAACTTGCGTGTAGTTTGATATGAAGACGATATACGTACACGATTGTCGGTTTCCGGGGAAGAGGTTTATTTATGGTACTGTCACATACCTCTTTATAACGAAGGCAATGACTGCATAGGATGACGGCCGAATAGTTGACATTTCATGTTAATACAAACCTCATTGCCATGCATGTTAGCAACATATTTCACTTCTGGTCTGAGAGACATGTGTTGATTAGGCAATTCCCCTGCGATTGCAATGACCCACAATGTAAGACCTGACAAAAGAACCGAATTGAACTCAGAGATAATTACAGCCAGAAAGGAAACGGAAATCGATCGTCACCTAAACATACAATGTGTACAGTCAATGATAAAAATAAAAGGATAATGAACAACCCCATAACATGCATATCATAATATTTGGCTTGTTTGAGCTGTAAGGAAATCCGTTTACTGCATTTAACAACCTGTTTTATCTCGATAGTGGGCGGGAGACAAAAATTCAAAACTTTTTTAAAAAAGCGATTGATAATTTCTGTCTTGTCCTTATCTCTTGACCTTGAACGGGATCAGCTTATGTATTTTCAATTAGGGGATGCAACCGATCAATCCAAATAGTCACCGCATCAAGTCTTCGCGCCTGTCTTTTAACTGCGCGGGTTAACTGGAGTCTTGAACTGCACGTATACGATATGAGCGTAGCACGCAGTTTTACGTATAGTGCAAAATTCTTAAAGGAGCTTTTGCACCACCTTAAACATTTTTAGGAATCCCTCCGTATATCTATTAACAATTGACTGGACTTTGAAGCAAATTCAAACAGTAACATCACTCTAATTGGTCAATGATTATACTCCCTCAGATCAGTTATGTGCTGATGCATACAGCAAACAGCTTACTCACAGAAGTGTGTGAATATAATCTTCAACAATTTAAACTCAATGAAGGCTACTGTTACTTTGAATAGGGGAAGTGCACAAGATAGGGAGGGAGGGACTACAAGTTAACTTGGTAAGGAAACTTTCTTCTATCTGGGCAAGATTGTCCCTCCCCTCAAACTTTTAGTTTTAAAGTTGTAAGCATTGAGTTATGATGAGTAATCCACTATTTCAGTTTTAACATTCAGAAACTTTTGATAAAAAACAAAAAAACAAACTTACACTTTGCATCTTGTCCTCACTTTGGCTCAGTCACAACGTTTCCCGGGACGACTTTAATTTTGTTAAAAAAAGAATTAGCTCACAGATCGGAAGAAATTTTCGTTCGACTCGGAAAAAAGTTGCAGATAGCCGATATGCAACTTCATCTAAAAACTTGCAATCAATAAGCTATCCATGGCAACTGTTACCATGGCATGAATAGTGTAATCGAGTTGTGATCAGTTGATGACTTCCAGGCCTTCAAGTATCAAAATTCATTGAAACGCTTTCATGTTTTCATTTTCATTTGTAAATGCTGACGGATTTTTTCTTATGTATAACAAAAAGACAGAAAGAGTTTCAAACTGAAATATGACTGTCTTGACTCAACAGAATAAGCAGAATTATTTTTTTCGAAAATTTCCAAGTGAAAGAATGTAAAGGACTCAAATCTGCGTAACAAAAATATAATCACCTCAAATGAAAGAACAGAAACTAATAAACATACCACCCGTTGATTCTCCTATGTCGTAAACGTAGGTCATATTAGGATACGCTTCGTTCAAGAATTTCAAGGCTGACGTCATTGTAACCTGATTATGGTATACCTCAATGTCAATCAGTGGTTCACCGTACGATCCTAGGATTAGAGCCAGGACACAAAGGAAGTACTCCAAGACGAACGGAAGTTTCATTTTTGCCGACCGACGGAGAGACGTAAGTTGCAATTCTAAGGAAACAGAAGAAGATTTGAACCTTTCTATCAATTTTGACATATTCATTAAATGTTTACTAATTCATAGTAAGCATGAAAATCATGTTAGTCTCCTCGAAGAACTTCAACAACAAAATTTTGAATGAAAAGGCCAGAGAGTCGAAAATTTCAAAAATACATAATAACTTACATAGGTTGAATTAAGGGAAAATTGCATAACGCCTTTCTTTTGTTTCAGAAAGGTCAATTATATTACGTACCCGGACAATATCCACAGGAACATTTGCCCCCCTGGACAATTCGCCCTGGACAATACCCATCTAACAGATACCCAAACCGGACAACCCCCTAGACAATCGCCATCCAGGACAATTATAATTGTTTGGTGGGAGATGAGTTGTCTGAGGGGTAATTTCTATGGGTGAGAATTTTTGGGGGAAAACTGTCCGAGTTGGGAATTTACCGGGTGGAAATTATCCAGGTGGGGCTTCGGTCACGTTGCATTCGGGGACCGAACGGGGAATGAGGATGACCTCTCTCCCCGGCACATTCCAAAGTCACTGGACAAACTTATTGAACGTTTTAACATTCATTTAAGAAAAACGCATAGGCGTGTTCTAGATGGTTGGGGGAGGGGGAGGGAAGCTGAAAGTTGTTTCGGACTGTCGTTCTGTGGAAGGGTCTAAAGGGGAGGGGTGTCCTGCCCCTTTGGAATTTTTTTGAACACTTTGAGGGTCCTTAGATGCAATTTGGTTCAACAGTTTAGACAATATTAAGGAAAATTACTAAAAATTTTGACACTTTCACAGAGGGAACAAATAAAGGGTTTTCGTCCTTGTATTGAGGAGGGCGGAAGTACGTGCATACTTCCGCTCCACCACATTTTTGACCGGAGGGGATAAAGTCCCCATACCTTGACCAACTCCCTGGCTTGACTTACTGTTTATTGATGACATCGGCCCCCGCCAAAGTACAATTTTGGGGCAAGTAAAAAGGAGTTTTAACATTACATTAAATATAAATTTAATTTAAAGTAGAAAAAATGGAAGTCACGACCATAAACGAACTTGCAAACTAAAGTGAAACACTGAGCGAGGACACTCTGTCTCAAAATAACGACTTACATTACTATTTTAGCGTACTACGGTTATGTTTTAACATGAACTGAACGTTTCCTAGATATAACCTGGACAATACGAATGACAGAAGATAATCACAAGAACAAAAAAAAAAAAAAAAAGGGGGGGAAGAAAAAAATGAAGTAAAGACAAGTTGGTCGAATATACATTAAACTTACAGACAAGCTGGAGTGATCCGGTCTCATGTGCAGTATTAACGTACAGACAAGAGCGTACAGACTCACAATGTATTACACTCTGGTATTTGTATCTGAAAGTACGTGGAAATTTCCCGGCTGGTGGCAGCAAATATAGCAAGAGATTCTATGAGGGTAAAAGGACACGACCTCTAAACAGAGAGTTCTCCCAAATCAAAATATACCAAATCTCCAATTTCAAACACATATTTTGGTACACATTACTTGAATATGTAGATTGTAGAGAATGTGTGAGACATTGTCTCAATGTGAAGGGATCATTGGACACTTTTTAGTTGAGGAAAGCAGAATTTGAAATGTATCGACTTACCGATTATGAAAACGACGAAATTCAGCAGTTTTCAGAATTCCGAGTAGTAAGCGTAACGCACAGGTAGGATTTTTATTGTCTTGAATGATGAAAACGGGTTTTTGGCACGACCCTCAAATTGCAGCAACATTGTCGGAGTGAGTTATCAAGGAAGACATAAAGATATCAAGATAAGTGTTGTAATCCGGTAACCACCGGAAACAATTCTCCGCTAAGTTTGTGCTGTGACTAATATGTAATTCCGATGTGATTCCGTTAACAACGGTGTTTAGAAACCAATGGCAGCGCATTGCCAAGTCATTGCAAAGTGACCCGTCTCATAAGTTCCTATCGACATGAAATTTCTCTATTCTTTCTGCTCACTCAGGAATTTCTACGCTATTTTATGAGAGTTTTATCTCATCTCAAACACCAAATCAAGGTTGAAAAATTTCCTCAAGAGATAGTTTGGTCATATCTACATTAGTGTCAAATATTTCACATTATACAAATTACAAGGACTCTCCAGGGGGTCGTTAGGCTAAATCTTCATGAGGAAATTCATCTTTAAGGGGATATGACATCCCCCAAACCAGAAGTTGTTAGCAACCTTCTGCCCAAACATATTGAGGAATAGCCCTAGAGTTATAAATACAGTTGACAACTGCACTTTTATTAACATTCATTCCGCAAACAATACATGTCCACTCTGGTTGGTCAACAACGACTTACAGTCTGTTGTGTTTCCGATAGGCCAGTTCAGGGTTACCGTTGCGCCCTAAAGGTCGAAGGTTATAAGGGAATGCGGTCTTCCAATGAGTAAACGCTACTATGGCAACGCATTTAGAATGCACAAACCTATGCACAGCCCGCGACTTATGATTGCGTTCCATACCCCTTATGAGATATGACCTGAACAAACTGCACGTGCGCAGTTAAAACTCTGAACTGGCTTATTAAGCTCACGCACACGCACAAAATCACACACACACACACACACACACTTGTTTGACAATATTGACATGCAGCAATTTAAACTCGGTGCAGGCTTCTGTGGCTCTGCCTTGGAGGTATGTTGAACAGGTGGTTTGGTTTAAACTGGAGGAGGGGCTAGAAGTATAAACTTAGGAGGATTGTTACTGTCTGGGGGTGAGATTAGAGCCTTTAAGCTGTACAAATGTATTGGCAAGGAAATGGAACAACCTACGGGAAGGGTGAAGTCAGTGGTTGCACTACAATGGACAGCAACACAAAGCTACGACACCTTCGGGCCAGAGGAACACATTAGGCGAGAGATATGTTTGAGAAGAGCGACGGGTATGGTGAGCCTAGCATTGTTTAAATCCTCAAATCACCACATTTCTAATTAAATTGAAATATGTCAGTTTCTCGTGATCTGATTGGATAAAATCAATATATATATATACATACATATATATATATATATATATTTATATAGACATATTAGGTATGAGCAGTCAAACGAGAGTTACAACAGGTGCTACCTAAGGTCTTGTAGCCATTTTGCATTTACAACTGAAGAAGA
>WURT03030446.1:0-12272 GCA_009936505.3 Holothuria glaberrima | reverse complement strand
TATACACACTGTGACTTCAGTAATGAAGAAGGAAAGGTACAATGTACTGTGTAAATCCAGAGATGTTTTGCAACGTTCCCAAACTTGCCACAAGTTGGCTCCTTTGAGCTGGTAAATTTAAGGGACCCTTTGTTGGTGTTAACCGGCACAGCTCTTTTCAATTTAAACTCACGTTTATGCCAAATGAAAAAAAAAAACAGCTGGAAGAGCTTTCTGTTATAATTAATTATTTTACTCTGCAGATGTAGGCCTACATACAGTATTCATTTTTAAGAAGGACAACATGGTGACCACATGAAATGCTGCCATATACAGTTAAGGAAACATAACTTATAGAAACACTGAGTATAGATTGCTCTGGTGCACTTGGAGGAAAGTGCATATTTTAATATTTTCTCATTTTTTCTGTAAGACTTATTTTGTTATAGATGGCTAATTGCATGTGTTACATACAGATATAGAATATGTTATATAAATAGAGATGGGTGAATATACAGCAGGATTACTGTAGCTCTTTAAAGTTTTATTTTGTTACTGTTTTGCCTAAAGCTCATTGGGGGCATCAGGGGCTTGCCCCTCGGTGAAATGCACTCTTCAAGAGATTGGTAGGCTACGCATTTGTCAAAACTGAAGTACCCCCACCCCTTGTTGAAAGATCCAGCATAGGCTAAATAGGTATAACATACAGTATATAGGTATAGATTCAGAAGGGTGAACTGTGGGTCTATACATACTTGACCATTTTCACATAATTACGCATATAAAAAGTGCCAGGTGCGTAAATGCTAAAAGACTACATGCGTTTTACCTTAACGCGTATTTATGAGATGTGCGCAATTGTGAGTAGGATACGCATATTGCAGTTACACGTGTAAAAATAGAGCCTCCATGTACGTTTTGTGTACAGTTTACGCGTATATGCTGTATCTTCACGTGTGAATTGTTTCCTTTTTTACGCGTAGAACGCACATACTGCATTTTCACGTGTAAAAATGGAGCCCCATGGGCGTTTTGTGTACAGTTTACGCGTTTTGGCTGTATTTTCACGTGCTTAATAGAGCCCGTATGTGCGTTTTTTGTGCAATTTGATGTGCGTATTTACTGCAATACGCGCCTTTCAATATAAAATGCGTTTTTTTAACTGAAGTGCGTATTCTATCAGTTTGGAGTGCGTTTTAGCCAGCATTTTCACGTACGTTTTGTTTCATTTTTCACGCGTAAAACGCACAACCAACATTTTCACGAGTGAAAATATTGTTTAAATTTTCTGGGTTCCCTCTATGCATGTCAGTTGAACAATTTCTTTCTGCTTCTGTCTATTCATGTATTTATTTTGTTTTGTTATTTTGTCAAGGTAAAGACGGGCGAGCGGGTATGGCTGCTCTGATAATCCAGAATAACGAAACCTTAGACTGTCCTGGCATGTATCGACACATCACTGAACGTCTCCCGAGTTATGCATGTCCAAAATTCATCCGCGTCAAGGAGGTGATGGAAGTGACGGGGACCTTCAAGCTCCGAAAAGTAAATCTGATGAAGGAAGGGTTCGACCCGAGATGTATCTCAGAGCCCTTGTACTACATGAACGAGAAGGAGAAAACATATTCCATATTAGACTTGGATTCTTTTAACGGCATTTTGTCCGGAATTATCAGATTGAAATGAAAATGTGTAATTGAAAGTAATTGAAACCGGTGTTCTTTTGAAGTGACTCATGTAATTCTTGTAATTTCGTCAACTTTTAACATCACCAAAAATGAAGTATCTTAGTTTGATAAACCACTTCAAGTACTATCAAACTTTGGTGAAAATGAATTCAGGAGAAATAACTGCTGTGTAAAATGGAGAGTGAAAAGTATCTAAGGTATTTGTTTTGAAAATAAATATATTTCCCACTAAGTACATAGCGGTGGAACACAAACCTAAAGTAATTAACTTATTAAATATTGTTCCTAAAAGTCCGAATTTTTTATGACACAATTGTCATGAATATACATTATAAATAATCATGTGTGCAGCAACAGCCCCCACTCATTTGGAAAAATTTTCCTGTTTCTGCCAATTAATGCTTCGAAGTATGAACTATTAGGAAACATTTAAATTTATGTTAGTGTTCAGGTTAGGGTAGAAACTGCAGAGTACGCTACATGGCATGCCACCTGTGCTCTCTATTATTTTTTGTACCAACTGGCTGAACGTACACGTAACTTTGATAATGCGTATTGAGATGAAATAATGCTACTTACTTGGCATCAACTGGCATGTTAGCGACAGTGAAAAATATTTATATGTTTGTTTGTATTTATTTATATATTTTAAATATTTCTTCCAAATTTGTTCTTGGCTTACTTTTAAAAGATAATCAGACTGAGTTTTATTGACAGCACACAATCACGATATGTATATATATATATATATCTGTGAGCCTCACATTGTAAACACTTCCGGTATGCTTATCATCTGCGGTGGTGAAAATTTCCGTAAAGGTATGCCCCTTAATGCAATTGGCCCAAGGCACATCTTCTCTCACATGTATTTACATGTCATGTGTTGACCTCAGATGACATCTCACATCTCGCTTCGCTCTGTCATTTTACATAAAAATCAACTATCCAGTTTTACAGATAAGCAGGTTACCTGGATAACCAGGTTGAGCCTAGTATGGTAAGTACTAGCTATGGCATTTTTGTCTTGCCATAATTGCAACTTTCACTGCATAATCCTCATATAGGGATTACATATTATATGAAAGTTTTACTCCGTGGATATTTCGGAATAAAATGAGTCTTAAACCACCAACAGTTTGTCGTCCGACAAACTTCTACATTTGCAGGCCTATTATACAGTACCATTGGAACTAGCATCGATAATGTTTATTTACTATTCAAGGACAAACTTAATTGTATCGTCAAAAACAGGGAGAAACCTTGAAAGTTTTCGACTTTGATTGTTAATTTGATCCTGTTTTACGATGGAATAGGACAGGCAGCGATAATGGAATGAAAGACTGTCTTTGACACTTTCCCATGGCAGGACGATTTTGGAAGATTTTGAACGAAATCGTCCAAAAGCAACAATGTTTCGTCCCGTTTTCCACTAGGTACTCGAGAAAAAACGTACTTCTGATTATCATTATAACTCACATGTATCCTGGCAAAATGAAAGATGCTAAACTCAGCAGGAAACAATAATTAAATCCGACTTCGATTGTGAGTCCAAATTTCTTCACTACTTTCTTCGATAACAGATAATTATAATAAGCATTTTGACTATTTTGAATGACAGTTTTCTTTCAGTTTCTGATTATGAAGGAGAATGCTCCGATAAACTATATACCAGATAAACGTGAACAAGATATAGTACATTGCGTTTCCCGAAGAACAATCACATCACGTGAAGTTTCCAACCCGGGTAGACGTCTACTAAAATATGCCAACTATATTCTAAGCGACAACATAAATAAAAGGTGTATTAATTATCCTTTTCAGTGAAGGCATTTTTTTTTATTGCTGCAGTTATAATATCAATCAAACTTCCATTACAATGCATACAATGCATGAAAAAGTTCGACCTAGGTACGAAATTCAAAAATGTTCGAGCAGAGAAATCACATTTTACCACTTCATATTTGCAAACAAGCTTATTCCAGTTGGATGGAAAACATTGCACATATATTCGAAGCAGAGCAAAAATTTTGTTTTAGGGGTATCCGAAATTTGAAATACTTGCTCGAAGACAACACTTTGGATGAAAGACAGCACTTTGGTTGACCTACTAAATAATATTATATGAGGGGAATTTCACCTTATGATGGTATCGAACGGGAAGAAATGTTTTGGATCTCATTATGAAACTTTTCCAAGACTGTCGACGATGAAATATAGGTGGACACTGTTAGGTAAAAATTGGGAGCATAATCCTTTGTCGGGGATTCGAAAGGTCCATTATACATAGCACTTCTTACATGCCTGATAAATTACTCTGTATTAAATGCTATTCAGATGGAAACAGTTTTTGACTCCCGCCCTTTATACTGTTATGGAACAGAGACTTTTACTTTATTCTCTTTTCCTAAGTTTTTACCTGTGATGTTTACAAGTTTATTCGTTTTGATAACATTTTGAATAAAATTCTAGGAAAACGAGAAAATCATTCCTTTTTCTTACACCGGTCAATATTATTCGCTTTGGTAGTTATATCAATTTCATTTTCTTAGTGTAATCAGTTCCATGAACTATAAATACTACTAACATTTACTGATACTTAACTGAAACTTCACTTTATTGGGAATTATCTCTTTTGTTTTTTTTTTGGAATTACTATACCAAGAATATATCAGACTTTTTTTCATCAGTTTAAAAGGAATGGAATTATCTTTCATTTGTAATATAATAAAATGCATTGGACTGGATAACTGTAACATCAGTGTGAAATCTTGTTTAAACAATGTTTACCCGAGGTACATTGTGAACATTTTTTTACAATATGTAATTTGAAAGAAGCACTGGATTATAATGATTAAGTTGACCATACTTAAAATTTTCTGCCAAAAATGGAAAAAAATGATTTTAATCAGTGGTGTTCAAAAAATCATCTGATTTATATCGCGATTAAAATCACCGATTTAAATCAACGTGATTGAAGTCAAACAACCGTGAAGAAATCCCTACGCTAAACACTAACGATGAGTTGATTTTAATTTAAATTTAAACTATCAAGTTAGTGATTACATTTTAACTCTTAAACCTCTGCAAACCTCAGTTGTCCTCTGTGCTCCACAAAATATATAATAAAACAAGTACTAGCAAAGGTTGCAAATAAATTATAGGCTTAACTGAAGCATCAAGGTTTAATGATAAAACATATTAATGCTTTGGATGATCTTTGACCTTATCCAAAATTCATAGGTAACAAGTAATAACTATGTTAAACGCACAAACTATGAGTTCAATTAAAAGTTCGCTCTATATAGAGACAGTGATAACAAACAACTACCGCTTTGACCTCAGATGACCTTTAACCGGTATAAAACATGTTATATAGGAAGCAATAGATTTCTAATGCCAACCCACATCTCAAGTAAAGTGGGCTTTGATCTGCCTGAGAATGTATACTAAGCAAGCACTAACTATTGCAAACACACATCAAGTATAAGATTGACTGAAGTTCGCCGTATAATGTTAGGGGTAGAACACGACTTAAATGTTGTAACCTCTGCTGATCGCCGATAACCTTTGACCTCAACAAAACAAATACGAAGCAGGCAATCAATACCTTAGACACGGCAATTATTTAATTACCATCTGTTCTATGAGATCGATTGAAAATTTCGGTCTCCAGTTGTAGTGATAATGAGAAATTAATGCATTGCATATCAGCACAGCCGATTTGAACCTGAAAGGCTCACCTTTGTCTGATATAATCATGCCATCTTTTTCACCAAGATAACCTTACACTTGTACGTTATTAGATAGGATAGCTATGATTTAGTGTCTGCCAACTTTTTCAAGTTTATTTGGTCGCAAATTTACAGAAATTGAATAAGATTCAAGTACACCTGTCAGTATTTTGAAAACTACCGCTTCAATCCGTTCCACTAAAGAAAGCGCGTAATAAGTACAATTATTTTTTCCGAACGGGATAGAGACCATCTGTTTATAACATTGAAGGTAGCGCGATTTTCCAGAAAAACGTAGGGCCATGTGTTGTATCAATCATTTCGGTCCCAAACAATCAAACTAGCCCTGGAATGCTCTTGTTATTCTTCTACAGTATATTTTAAGAGTAAATAAAGAGTGCTACGAGAAATATTATTGGAAATACTTTCAAAATGTGTTGAAAAGACTTGCTAATTTTATCTTGTTTCCTTGATTGATCCATTTATCCTTGCAAATTCCAGTAACTGACACCTTGTAGATCACTATTGACCTGATATTCTGTTGGAGCATTTTAATCACTGTAACAGAATGGCCAAAACAGACTCCTGAGTTGAATATTGTCTTGAAGTTATGTAACGTACTGAAGTATATTGTCCACGTTGACAAAATGACCAAACCTTACCAATACGATGGCTTTAGATCTCATATTAAGAAGCACCTTGTACTTATATTTAGTAATATCGATAGTGCCCACACATTGTGATCATCCGATTTTACCTGAAGAAGAAATATGATAACCAGTTGACCCCCAGAAAGGCGGTTTAAGGCCAAGAGTATCACAAAATGACCATCAATCGAACCAATATTCATATACACCCCATAGATTCCAGTGCGTATTTAGGTCCAGTTTCATGTTGAATGTGGCATGCAACCCTAAGTAAACAGTTTACATTTATAAGTACCACGTAATCCCTCACGTTTGTTTTTCATTCTTTTTATGAGTCAGTGACTTTAACGAAACTTTCTTATGAAAAAAACTTGCACGCCGCCCTCCTACAACTGTGGCCAGCAGCGTTGAGCTTTTTGGCTTCTTCCGTCGTATAAAACTTCTCGTACGAATACGCTGTAAAATTTCCATTTCCTAAAACGTATTCGGGTTTCACTTCGTTCAGACGTAGCTTTTCGTGTTTCCTCTCTGCGTTTACACGTTACAATCCTCCCGTAATAATAGCCCTGCACTAGATCCCCGCCGTAAAAACACCCCTTCATTTCAGCGTACACTGCTGCAGGAACCCGAGCGAGGTCGTCGAGTACCTGTTTTGTTATGGCGTAACCTGCAACTGCGGCAGTGATGGCTATGCCAGATGCAGTGGCTGGCAAACCAATGCTGCCCCCTCCCCCTGCAGCTAGAACCATGCTCGAAGCCGGACTTGCAAGAGCGGGTTACGCCGGAAGGCAGATTACCGCGGTGGCTGCAACCCGGCACACGTGACCTCTAGCAGGCTCGCTTTCGTTATCTCTTTAATGCATGTCCCATCTGATAAGTCTGGAGTGGTTTGAGCGAAGATTGTAAAATGAACGGCACCAGGCCTTCTGTAAAATATTTTAGCTATGCTTTATGCTGTTTTCGTAGTAATAGGTTGCTGCCATAGAGAGGCCAATGTGCAGAGTGTAACTGCTCAATTTTAGAACGGCAAATCCAGATGCCTCATCCCCTATAATGATGAAAAAAACTCTTCTTGATGACTCAAGCCAAGGTCCTATCAAAAGAGAAAAAGAAAATGTTGGTTAAATTTTGCATTGAAAGACTTCTTCACATACATAAGTCAATTGTACCAAATCCCAAATTTTACTGGGTAACTCTTCATGCATCACTCTGCATATGAGTTTCACTTTGAATATCCGTCACCTAATCGAAATGAACACTGTATGAAACGTTTGCTCACCTAGTTTTAACATCATGCTTAGCCTTCTATGTCACATAAGATATATCAACCAATTAATCAATAGGGGGTTTTCGTGTAGGGAATTTTTCGTAGTAGTTCAGTTACCATGTGTACAGTGTCTAAGTTTGTCATTATAATTGATATTTTCCAGAATATAAAAAGGCCTTTTGATTCCTTGCAGTAGACAATGCTGGAATTTTCAGGAAATCCTTAGCAAATTTTCCTTTATCGACCTCTGATGACCTAAGATGACCATTGACCTCCCTCAAAACAAACAGGTTCTTCCTCGAACCATAAGACATACATGCAGCTGGTATTAAATCTTTTCAAGCTTCCTACATTAAAAATCATGTCAAGAAGGTTCTAAACTTTTGACCCCTCGTGACCCCGAAGACCTTTGACTTCCACCAAAGACAATGGGGCTCTTCTTCTCACCATAAGGCATGCATATTCCAAGTATGAAATCTATCTAAGCTTCCTACCGTGAAGTATCTTGGTAACATCATTTCCAGCGTTTGACTCCCCATGATCCCAGATGATCTTTGGCCTACACCAAAAATAGTAGGGTTCTCCCTTTCAACATGACAAATACGTATTCCAAATGTAAAAAAAGTGTTGGTCATTGCTATCTGGAGATGTCATGTTCACAAGCCATTTACAAAGATTTCGCAGTTTAACCTTTAGTGCCCTCAGATGACCTTCACCAAAGACCCAAAGGGGTTCTTCCTCTTAACATGGCAAATCTTTAAAACAAATATGGAAAGTGTGTGTCATTGCTATATTGTGTTATCGTGTTTACAAGCCATTTATAAGCTTTTTCGCGATTTAACTTCAGGTGAATTCAGGTGGCATTTGACCTTCACCAAAAACATTAGAGTTCTTCCTCTTAAAATGGAAATCTGTATTTCAACTTTGGAAAGTGTCTGTCATTGCTATCTTTAAATATCGTGCTTACAAGGTAAGTGTCACATACGCATACATACACACATTCAAACACGCTCACAGACACACACGACATCAGCTTTGCACAGATTCTTCGCCTGCCTCCGGGGAGGAAGACAAAGCAAACATGTTTAGAAAAGTCCGGAAGTGACGTCATCAAAACTTCCTTTACAGCTAACTCGTCAATGTAAAGGGATCGTTGGTTATTCATCAAATACATTAGGTGAATGGTTGGTAAGTAAACCACAACAAGACCATAGCTGATGAAAATCAGGCCAAAACCTATTTCTCGCAAATTGATGTAGACAGTTTACGTAGCATGTTAATTTAAAATTATATGAGGTAAAATTTGCCTCTGCTAAAATCAGTCATAGCTACCACAGTTTTTAGGGAAAAGGTGCTGTTCCAAATTTAATTGCCTGCTTCATTACTTAAATTGGCTGCTTTAATGAGCAACAGCCTTGTTAAAAACTTTGATGACCATTCTGGTACAACAGAAGCCCAGCACCGGGGAAGCACATCAGAACTAACAACAAATTCTGCCCTGAAATTAGTACTGGTAGAAACGGATCAAATAACTCATTGTCATTGAAGGTCACCTTCCAGTCTAATCTGAGATAAACTGCAATCAAATGTCAACTTCAAGGGAAATTAACAAATGCTCGAATGAGCACCTTATTGGTATTGATAACAACTCTTGACAAGTTCTGGCATAGGAAGATTTTGCGAAATGTTTTAGGAAGATTCTTACATGGGAGAGATACCCACCTCTTTCGAACACAGACTGTCAAAGACCGACATTTGCTATATCGGCATTCCTCCCTTCTCATTTCATACCATATTTGGACCAATGCAAGGTTACTACGATCCCATGCAACGAATTCAAACCGGCAACATGAAGCTTAACTAATTTTGGTTAAGCAAACATGATAAAGATTCAAAGTTTGACCATGAAATATTCATGAACCAAAATTTTGACCTGTGTTATTTATCGCAGAACCATACAGATAACCGAATAATGTGCCTTTCCCGTCTGATCAGGACACAGCAATCAATAATTGTATCATCATTGAAATTTTCGTTTCTTTTGCACAACAAAAGCGCAAAAAGCATGAAGTACAAATCCAATCCATTAAAAGAAGCCTCACGTACGAATGACGTCAGAGTGGCTGCTACCCACTTATCTTGAAAGTGGCTAATGGCTAGAAGACTCATTGGTTACAGTCCATGAGAGTAAAGCTCCGAAAGACCGAACGTCCGCGAGACCAAACTAATACCAAGAGTGATAAGAAAAAAAATAAATTGTGATAAGAAAAAAAATAAACTGTGATGTACAATCAAAGTCTATGGGAGGGGGGTATTTTGATTGATTACGAGCGAGTGCGAAGTATAGCAGTCGTTTTATGGACTTGTCACAGTGTTTTCATTTAATGTCTTGTTGTTTTGTTAATCTTACTGTGTATGAAAGTAAGTTGTTGATTAACAGATGTTAGCTGTAAATAGAGTTAATTCATAGCTGTAAAGGTTAAGAAGGTATATGAAAGAAGTTTGATATTTATACAGATATAAGCAAGTAAGGAAAAAATATGAAGTGCTTTTTTTTTCAGAAAAGCATGACACCACATCAAGTTTGTTTACAAAAGTACGTTGAACTTTAACTGAAAGAAAGGACGAAATTGTTCGTTCGTAACCTGTTTTCTGGAAAACAGCTAGGACAGCAGTCCCGTTAATGTCGAACTTTAACGAAAACCGCCACACTGGTTTAAGGTCTGAAGACATGTTATAAATTCAGTTGTTCTACTCAACAAGGCTAGATTGAGATCCCCTTATCAAAAATCCGTTGAAATTATTTGAATATCTTTCACTGTTCTGAAGATATTTCTCTTCAAAATTTGACTATTTGTGGGAATTGTTCATTAGCTATGCAAAAATATGATGTGGAATGTTGCATACTTTCTGTATTTCTTTTGTTATTTCTTTTTAAAGTATCTGTTAATTACTTAGTAGCTTGTTTCTAGTTTGGTGTTTAATGTAGATATTTTCAAAGAACTAAATAGCTACCTTCAGAATTAACCCCTCGGGGCATCCCAAAATTACAGCTGTCCTTGGAATGAAAGCTAAACTAATAAAGGATAACATTACACCTAGTTGACAGGTCCCTCTCTGTACGTCAAATATTTGCTTAAGCAGCTCATATTTATTCATTATGTAGGTGAAAACAGAAACTGTCTCGTAAAATGGTCAATATTTGATGGATTTTAATGGGAATTGAAGCTAATTTCATCATTTTCAATTTACACTAAATAGGCAAGCATCACATTTAAATGTCTACAAAGCTTTAATTGGACATTCATTAATAGAATTATCTGCTTTGTTTTTATCTATTGTAACTTCAATTTAAAAACTACTAGAAGTTGGAAGAGAACATTTGGATGCCAAATCTGATAATTTAATAAGGATGGAATGTGTTTCAGTATTTCCTAAGAAGCATTCACATACTCATGAGTAGACCTGAACGATATAACCTAGACAGGTTCATCCATGATCCTAAGCTCCAACATGTTATGGTCTCCTGTTAAAAACGGGTTTACTTATATTCAAGGTTTGTACAGTTAGAATAGATGTTTAAGCGGCAAACAGAGACGGCTATTGCTGTAAGAGCATTCAGTTTAACATGACATATTTGTCCGTAAATTTTAGGCTTTTCCCATTTGCTTCAAATAGTTCCTTCCGTGAAGTATTTAGTGCTACTGTATTGAGGAAGTATCATTCTGTAAATGATGTGCAATCAGAGGTCTCTATGTCTGGGATTGGGGCACATGATACCTGTTGTTCATAAGGAGTATTACTCATTTTTATGAAGAGTCAAATTTCAGCAAAGCAGAACGTAAAAGGAGTTCTTGGGGCTAATGCATTGGAGTTCTTTCAGGTCGTGAATTTCTTTAAAGTAAAACTAATATCTGTATTTTATGCAAAAAAAATAGGATAGTGTCAATTTCTCGTGTTCTGCATCTTCACTCGTGACCCATTATAGGTTGATTAATGTATAGTCGTACATATCAAATGAAACATTTCGTATGTACATGCATGCACAGCTCAAGGACAAAAATCAGGATGAGGCGAAGTGCACAAGTGTACAAGTGTCAACGGTTTAACTTTACGAGAGATAGTATGGTGGTGTCTTCCTGAGTTGTGTTAAACGGGTATTATGGTGTAAAACTTCAAAACCACACTATTTCTAGCTAATGCACGAATAACCGCGGCAACACATGCAAACAAATTGTACAGTACCCCTACACATGCAGCTGCATTACTCGGTACATATTCATTAAGTGCTCTGAAAGGCTTGAATAACGCTAGTGCCTTGATATGTGTGGTTTACACTTGTTTCAAAGAGAACAGTTCGCTTCATTATAGCTTACAAATTTTCACTGTTTAGTTCCATTTGTTTCTTTATATTCTAACAATTTGCACAATCACTTTCAGTCACTAAATAACTTCATCCATGTGAAGCAAAACGCATAGTCATTCTATTGACGAATAAACACAAAACATTAGAACTTATTTTTTGTTTTGCGACACACGTTAAGACAAAAAAGTGAAGCAATGGTCGAAGGCAGTATTTCTTTTGTAGTCTACGTCACATGTGGCTGCTGAGTATCAATAAAACACACACACGTCGTATGTAATCACTATTGAAGAACGTTTTGAATTACACGTTTAGGGTTTGATGTTCCCCAATAAATAAGTTTGACATGTTATGTATGTATCATGTACCAGAATAATCAAAAGAAGTTTTGGTGTTCCCTGTTAATAAGTTTGATATGTTTTATATGTATCACTTACCAGAATGATCGAAAGAAGTTTCAGTGTTCCCTGTTAATTAGTTTGACATGTTATGTATGTATCATATACCAGAATGATCGAAGGAAGTTTCGGTGTTCCCTGTTAATAAGTTTGACATGTCATGTATGTATCATATACCAGAATTATCGAAAGAAGTTTT